>PVIH01004275.1:7558-143495 GCA_004025045.1 Sigmodon hispidus
TTTTTTTTTTTTTTTTTTTTTTTTTTTTTTTTTTTTTTTTTTTTTTTTTTTTTTTTTTTTTTTTTTTTTTTTTTTTTTTTTTAAAACTTTATTTATTTATTTATTTGCCTTGGTGTTTTGCCTGGAACTGGAACTACAGACAGTTGTTAGCTGCCATGTGGGTGCTGGGAATCGAACCCGGGTCCTCTGGAAGAGCAGATGGTGCTCTTAACCGCTGAGCCATCTCTCCAGCCCCCTGTTCTGTAGTTTTACCACGTAACTATTCTACTTCTCTTTTCCTTTCTCTTTTTCTTAGGTAGCATTTTTTGTCTAACTACTGAAGGTTAGTACTTTTTCCTTTTCCTTTTGAACTGTGTGAAACATACTGTGCAATTTTCTCAATTTTACGTGAAGTTCTAGTATAGTGATTTTTTCTTTCCAGATATCATAATATCCAACTATTGTCCACCCATTCATCTATGTTGGTTTTACACATGACAACAAATACACACAACCAGTACTGCACTAGAGTTTATTCAGGAGAGTTGCTGGCGAGTACAAGGGAAGAGACGCAGAAGAGGAAAAAAGAGACTGTCTTTCACACGGCCTTTCCTTAGAAGAGGACGGGTGGGCACAGATTTACATAACCACACCTAGGGGTGTGCCCTCCAGACCCTGGCGTGTTCTGCGGGCACCGCGTTGGGTTTACCACGTGGCTGTTGCGTGCCAGGAATCCTTACAATCTATCCATCCATCCATCTAAGAGATGAAAGTATCACTCATTTCTTATCTTTAACTGGGTTGAGCTCATATTACTAAAAACATGTAACTTTTGGAAGTATCTACACACACACCCTTCCTTCAGGGAGAGGAGTTTGAGACATTCTCTGTGTAACAGTCCTGACTGCCCTGGAACTTACTCTGTAGACCAAGCTGGCCTTGAACTAAAGGATCTATTTGCCGCTACCTCCTGAGTGCTAGGATTAAAGGTGTGTATTGTAATGCCTGAATCTCTATCACCCAGAGAGACAACTGGAAACAGAGATGTCTGAAATGCAACTGCAAGGTTTATTGTCAGCATGATACAAGCCTAGGCACAGAGCTTGTTCCCTTCATCTGCATAGGTGCGGTGCAGGGAAGAGCTGAGCACCCCAAGTTACACAAGCTTTTTATAGGCAAAGACCACCAGGCAGGGTTACTTGGGGTCAAGGTTGCAGGTGTGCTCTTGATGAACTTAGGCTTTGGGACTTTTTACAGCTTAACATTCCTGGACCCTACCTGGGTGGGGTAGCGGGCAGGTTTTTACTGCCTGATGGGTGAACCATCCAGGTGTCTTGGAACTGGGCAAGCCCCTGCCAGGAATGTGAAACTGAACTCTATTTTAGTATAAAATGGCTACTAGAATACAAAATGGGGTTTCTTGAACTAAGTTTACTCTCTTCATGCACCAACACGGCCCAGCTAAGTATTCCGTTTTGATACTTCAAACTTCAGAGTGTATTTCATACCAACTCTTAGATAGATATTTTTCTTCCCAATTAAAAAAATTGATAGACAAATTTCCTGATCTTAAAAAAAATTATTAGTATCAAGGAAGCAACAAGAGTCAGCAAAGGTGCCGTTGTAGCCAACTGGAAAATATATAACAGCCTTTATCATAGAGGCTGAGTACCAAAGGGCAGCCTTCAGAACCATGAGGTCATCCTCATGAGACTATGGGCCTATTTTGGAACTCTCTCTGGGCTCTGAGGGCCTTTATTGGAGCATTTCCTGCCTCACCCATGCCCTCCCTTTTGAAAGAGGAGCAGCTATCTCCCCTGCCTCTTATACTAGAAATGCCTCTATGAAACAGACACTTGATCGCCGGTGGTATCTGTCAAAAGGTCTAGCATAGAATAACTCAATAAATGCAGTTTTAACAATATGTTCTTTATTGAATGCTGTAGCCAGGTTGTTCAAGCCCAGGGACATACCTATGTAAAGATAAAGGGATTCTTGGCAATCCCTACTGTGTACAGGTTCTATAGTCTTCACTTAAGACTCAGTGTTTTCAAAAGCGGAAGTATGAAAGCCAGAGAACACTCCCCTATTGTTTTCTGGCAGTATCAGTGGTACTGTTTTTTTAGCTTCTCAGGTGATGTGGCATATGACAGGATACCAGGGAGCATGGGAGAAAGCCAAGCAAATACTGCTAACACATCACACAACTGTCCCTGATCCTTTTCCACCAAGCTGTGTTTAACTCCGTCCACCCATTCATCTATCCATTTAACCTTTGGAGATTAAAGATTTTCTTGAGTTGTCTAGGCAGACGTCTAAATACCATAAAGCCACAAAAGTTCCTTATCGAATGGAAACTATCTTCTAGTTTACGAATGATACCCCTTGTTAAACGATAAAATTTCTAAATGACATCAATTGGTAGTAAAGTCTGAATGAAAAATGAATATGCAAGAATGACTAAGAAAACCTTGAAAATCTAACCCAGGAAATTATCTACAAGATATTTTAAATTTAGGTGTTTTTGACATCTCAACAAATTAGACTCTTTCAGAATCTGCAAAACTCAACATAACTTTAAATATAAATGCAACTTCAAGACATTGAGAATACAGGCTGAGCATGCACACCCATAGCTGATGGTGTAATAGTAGAATTGCACATTGACTCTTCCCTATGAGCGAGATAAAGTCCACATAATTTAAGCTAAACCTCGCTCCCTGGGCTCATTCTCACTGGCACATTTACAACGACTTCGGGTTATCCAATCCCTTTTGCTTGCATTTCTTCTTTCACTTGTGACTGTGCAAACGGCAACCCGGCTGCTTTCACACCCGTGAGACTCAGAAGACAATGACAGAGAAAGCCTGAGGCACTGGCAGGCAGTTATCTGGGAAATCAGCTAGCCAAAGGGTCACAGGCCCGCCCAGAGGGATCTCTGCCCAGAAACCGGCCGGTCTTTCCCAGCCACATCTGTGGGTGTTCGGAAATCCGTCACCTGAAAACTCAGTGCCCGCGCTTCGTTCTGGCACAAGGCGCGACGACCCACCCCGGGGTGACCCCGAGGCTCCGCCTAGCAGCTTGTCTTCACAGCCGCGCCTGCAGCAGGGCTTACCTTCCCCGCGGCCGCGCGCAGGAGGCCCCGCCCCCGCCAGTGCGTGAGGGGGCGGTGCCGCAGACTGACAGAACTCCGGGTTATCCCATTGGTCAGAAGCCTGATGACATTTAGACTCCGCCTTCCTCTCGTAGGTGCCCGCCCCTTTGGCGGCTCCTGGTGGTTGACGTGTCGGGCCGGCAGGCTTCCGCTCCGCCCAGCGGCCGCAGCCACTCACCAAGGCGAGAGGGGCGGGGTGCCCGGGGCTGGCGCTCCTCTCCGCTGCTGGCTAGCGCACCGCCCTACCGCCCCGGCCCCCCCCCGGATGACGGTATAAATTCCAGGCGGCGCGGGACGCCGACGAGAAGTCAAGCCGAAGGAACCGGAGCCTAGGCGGAACCGCGGGAGCACTGAGGGAGGTAGGAGCCGCCTCTAGCGCGCGCTCCCATGCCAAGCTCGCGGACCGGGCCACGCGTTGCCGCACGGTGCATCGTTCTTCGCGCCGGTGCCCGGAGCTCCGGAGGGGCGTGGGCTGTGTCGCGGCAGGGCTAGGACGCTCGGAGGGACTTGGGGGGACCCGAGAGAGGAGGTTGGGGCGGTGATGGAGTCCTCGGCGCGTGTCAGCGCTCTTGCGAGTGGGCCCTTACCTGGATGGGGAAGAGAGGAGCCACGAAGGTCTCAAACCAGGGCTCCGGAATAGTTGTGCCATATCTGGGAGTCCCTGGTGGGAATAAGTGGTCGCTGGAACTGTCGGGGGAAAGAGTTGGGCTGCTTTGGACGCAAGAAAGTAAGAACTGAGAGCTCAGGCAAGGACAGTTGGTCCCAGTGAGGGATGTGGCTAGCTCCGGACCAGCTTGCCACTTCCCTGCCTTGCTCGATATTGATTATGGGAAAGGGTTCAGATTTCAGGGTTTTTCCTTTATTGGCTTGGTAGAAGGATGGGCCTGGAGAGCTAAGAGCACACATAAGCTCTTGAACATTTTTTAAAGTTTGACCGGATGAAATCTGAAGTCGTTCGTAGTGAATATGCTAATATGTATGTATTTATGTGAGGCAAAAGTTTAGGGACTTGGAGGTAAAGTTCACTGGGCATGGACCCAAGGGTTTGCAGGGAACTGAAGGCATTTGTCTATTTCACTATTTGTTGACTCACTTGGTTTGAGAGAAAAAGACTTCATAGTTTTGTACTGTTAGTGGTTAAGACTCAGTCTCCGTACTCGTTTTTCTTTTTTTTGGAGGGGTGGGGTGGTGGTGATTTGGAGACAGGGTTTCTCTGTGTAGTCCTGGCTGTCCTGGAACTCACTCTGTAGATCAGGCTGGCCTCGAATTCAGAGATCCGCCTGCCTCTTTCTCCCAAGTGCTGCGTTAAAGGTACATGACACCACTATTAGCTTGATACTTTTTTTCAAGAGGGTTTACTAACCCACTTTTGAGGACATATAGCAGCAGAGGTGGGGGAGAAGGGGAGGAAATGAGAAATACTGGACTTCTTTAATATGACATTTAAATTCTAATAGAGGCATGTTTGATAATGGTTTATCATTTGTGTTGATCCAGATGTGTTAGGTTATAGGCATATACCGAAGTAAGTCATTTTTTAGTGCAGATTTTTAGCTCTTAGATATTTTTTGTCAGTATAAAAATCCATGTCTTTAATTCTTTTCTCTGTTGCTATATATAATTTACTTACACAACTCTCTTATCAGTATTAGTAGGAAATATGGTACTATACTGATAAATTATGCTTATTATGACATACAAATGAGCTGATATGACTTTGGTAACTTTGTAGACTGCTGGTGTTCTGGGGCCAGATACCAAAGTTTACCATGAGCTGTTTTATTTGCACAAATGTTTTTCCAAGCACCTAAAGGGGAAGGGTATTGAATGACTTTTGTTACTGGTTTTCAAGTCAATGTTTCTCAGTGTAGTCTTGGAACTTGTTGTCCTAGAACTTGCCCTGTAGACTATGTTGGCCTTGAATTCAGAGAGATTGGCCTGCTTTTGCCTCTCCCGCCTTTGAATGACTTCTTAAGGTACAGGGCTACCTAACATTTATCACAGTATGTTTGTATGTGCTCTAAGTACAGAGGCCTCTTTGTTTCTGACCCTTAAGGATATATAAAAAGGGCTGGGCTGTCTTTTACCTTCATGAGGAAACACATATATTGGGAAGTGAAATTATTTGCACAGGGTCAAATGTTGGGGGCGGTGGGGGTGGGGAGGGCTGGAGGAGAGAGCCAAGAACTAGGACCCCTTCTTTGGTTACATGTGTCCCCACTGGTTTCCGACTACAAAAATAGGGCCATACATGAGACCCTGGGAACCATTCCTCCGAAAGTAATACAAATCTACCTTTCCCTGCTATCTTATTTTTAAAATTTTTTTTAAAAAAATATTCTTTGAGAATCTTACACATGCATCAACTATTTTATTACATGCTTTAAAAAAAATAAGTGATGAGACTCTTGAAACTTAGACATCAGTTGAAATACTTTATGTTTGTTTTTGGAGGGTTTCTCTATTTAGCTTCGGAATAAACTAGAGTTTACTCTGTTGACCAGGTAGGCCTCAAACTCAGTTCTACCTGCCTCTGCCTGGGATCAAAGGCCTGTGCACCACCACCTGGCTGAAAGGCAGCTTGTGTAGGTAACCTGCTCACATAGTTCCATCAAGAAGCCGTGCTGAGTGATCGACTGATTGACATTCCCATGTTGTGGTTTTGAGTCTCAGAATCTGTCCCCTTGTAGAAGATTGTGGTAGCCTTTAGACAGCCACTGTCATTAACATCCTGATCTTCTCTGAATGTATTATCCTGGGAGGCTTTTTTTTTTTTTTTTTTTTTAATTGCTCCTATTGAGTAGATTTTCTTTTATCTTTCATAAGCTTTTTTTTTTCTTTTAAACTTTATTTATTTATTATTTATTTATTAGCCTTGGTGTTTGCCTGGAACTAGAACTACAGACAGTTGTTAGCTGCCATGTGGGTGCTGGGAATTGAACCCGGGTCCTGTGGAAGAGCAGCCGGTGCTCTTAACCGCTGAGCCATCTCTCCAGCCCCTTTCATAAGCTTTTTAGCTTTTTCCAACTCACATTATAACTCTGTCATGTTCAAAAGGACTTAGTGCTGTGGAGTATAGAGTTCACGTCTTTAACAGCATTTTATAGACACTTTCAAAACTACTTTCATCCTACTAAGTCTCGAATACCCTTAACTTTAGAGGTAAGCACTCCTCTTTTTGTTTGTTTGTATGCCTTTGAGACAGGGTTGTTCTCTGTATCCTGGACACATCCTCACTCTGTAGCTAAAGGACCCTCAGATTCTTCATCTTGCCATATCTTCACAAATGCTACGATTATGGCATTCACTATTTTATCTGGCTAAGAACTGTCTCTGCTCCATTTTGTAGACATGAAAAATTGGGGCATTGAAAAGTTAAATAACTAGATCAAAATCACAAACTTGGACCATGGTAGGTTTGAGGTAGAAACCTTCCCAGTCTGATTCTAAAGCTCAGTGATGGTTGCCATTAAATTATACTACCTGGTGCTGGAGAGGTGGCTCAGTGGTTGAGAGCACTGACTGTTCTTCTGGAAGACCTGAGTTCAATTTCCAGCATCCACATGGCAGCTGGCAACTCTCTGTAGTTCCAAGATCTGACACCCTTGCACAATTGTGTATGCAGGCAAGACACCAGTTCACATAAAATAAATAAATAAATGTGTGTGTGAATATATATATGTATGTATGTATGTGTATGTGTATATATATACATATATATATACATATATATACCTTTTAAATTATACTGCCTGTTAAGTGAGACCTCTCCTTGGATTCTTTGTATCTCCTGCTTTTGTGAGGAGAGGGAAAAAGGATAGACTTGAAGTCATGAATGTCTGAGTTACTGAGTATGGTGGTGCACACCTTTAATCCCAACATTCAGGAGGTGCTGGGCAGGGATATTGGAGCATAGATAGAGAGGGGAAGGAGGGCAGAGTCAGAGGAGATGTGATCCAGCCACCCAAGAATCAACATGTAAAGTAACACAGGTGAGCCATGGTTCACGTGGCAAGACAGATTAATGGAAATAGGTTGAATTAAGATGAAAGAGCTAGCTAGCAATATGCCTGACACATAGGCCAAGCAGCATGAAATTAATATAAATGTCTTTGTGTTTCTTTGGGACTTTGGGATTGCTGGTCCAGCAGCGGCGGGCAGATTGAACTGTGGGGCTAGGCCAGCCAGAAGCCTCCTTCTACAGGCTGGCATCTCTGACTCTGCCCTTTCCATCATTCTCCTAGTTTAGTTATCCACCCTTAGTTTCTGCCTGGCTGCTGGCCAGTCAGCTTTTTATTAAGCCAATCCAAGTGACAAATTTTCACAGTGTACAAAAGGATTATTCTACGACATTTCCTCCTTTTTGTCTAATTAAAAAGGAAGGTTTTAACTTTAACATAGTAAGATTATATACTTAAAAACAGTTAAGAATTACAGTTACAATTGCATTTGAGAGAATATTTTATTATCTATCTTATCTTTGTGAGACTAAAGTTTTATAACTAATTTAGCTTTTATTGTAACTAAGGAAAACTTTAACTATGACTATCTAGTCTTCAACACTGTCAAAGACCTCAGAAGGGTGAAATGTTGCCTGAGTGCCTGAACAGTCAACCAGATTTCTTCTGTAACAGTGGGGTATCCATCCCTGGCCTACAGGCCTGGAATATCTGACAAACTTTTTTGAGAAACAGGGAATTTTGAAGGACTACCTTGTCTTGGCAAAGTTTTTCAGTTCCCTTTTTTGCATCCTGCTTGTCCAGTTTGGATAGTATATGGTAGCAGTTGTAGACAAGGGACATTTCTTTGTCCAAATGGCTAACTTTTGTCATTAAGAAAGCAAACTCCATACAGAGGTTCTTCGATGCCCATTATCTTCTCTAAAGTATATTGGTGCTTTCAGGGGCAGACAGCCTTAAGACATTAAATACTATATTCTGTAGGTCTTTGATGTATTTGAAGACCATCTAAATATATGTTTGTGACCTTGAAAACATGCTATTATGACTATAAACTGACTACTATACATGACTATTAATCTGTAATTTTTAATTGTACATTACATTTTAAAATGAGTTGTATAAGCACAATACCTTAAACAAGAGTAGAAATATACATATAGTATAACAAAATTAACTTAAAATTTATATCAATAAACCAAAATCCATACCAATGTAAGATATTTTGAAATTTGAAATTAATAGTTTTTTTTATTAAAGTAGGTTTAATAATATACCCTTTTATTATACCATTTCTATCTATCTTTTTTTCAGAAAAAGATCCTTGATTCTAATCTCCTTTGTTCAGCTTTTTTTCCCTGACCATTACCATACCAACTTGTAAACCTACCCTATTAAATGACAATAAATATCTATAACTTCTCTTTTGGGAAAGTGGGTGTCATTCTCTAGACTACTTCCTGTTGTTTGGGTTTGTTGATAATCTTTGGAGGAACCTTGAGAAAATCAGGGTAATTGTTAGGTCTTGGCTGGAATAGTTTGTGAGGCTGTATCATCTCAGTTAGCATCCTTGAAGCTTTTCTGGATGCTGAATTACCTTGACCATCTGTTTTCATTGTTGTCTAGTCCCCTTGTTCTGAAAATATATATAAACTTTTAAAGGTAACATACATATCTGCATTAATACAAGTATATGCTGTGTATTGTACATAAGTCAGCCAAAGATTTTTTTGTTACGGGTTTGAGCAGGCAAAATATATATCATGTGTCTTGTAGTTATGGGTTTATTTCCATGTCTGTAGTAGGAATTTCGGGGGGGGGTGTCTTTTTTGATCGAGACTGATCATTCTTAACCTTGAATGAATCCATAGTCTGTCATTTTCTGTGGAAATAAAAGCATAACCTCTTTCTCAAAGTAGCACATCTTTTTACTTAAATTTTGAAGTCAAGATATTTTTTAAATTATGCAGTTAGGTTTAATCGAGTACCTTTTATAATCCAGTGTTTTAGCAGCTAAAAATTTACAGACAACACTTAATAAGGGGTCCCAGCCACCTCTGGATTTTTCATCTTTACATGGCTTATTTCTCATATTACTTTACTCCCTTTTTAAGGACTTTATTTTATGACTTTTTATACCTTCTCTTTTGTCTCCCAAGCCCATGTATATTTTAAAACACATTATAACCCATTTAGAGGCTTTTCCCTTCTAAATCTTTATTGTGTATCTGTAATCTTTTTCTGACCACATGGGACTTTAAACTGTTAAATAGTGTGGCTAGGACCAAAGCTTCTGGCTCGGCTTTGCTTGGTTCCCTAATAGCTGAGTTTCCTGACAGCAGTACCTGTGTGAGACCCATGTTTACTGCCCCAGAGAAAAATGCGGTATTTGTCTTCTTCACTGATGGTCTGTCTAGTTCCACCCATTTTCTGGAAAATGGCATTGCAATCTTTATGACTGACTAAAATTCCATTGGTCTAGATCAGTTGATGGATGTCTAAGATGGTTTTATATCCTGGCTATTATTACAGTGCAGCAAGAACTGTGGATGTGTAGGTAGGTATCGTGTGTTGCCGTAGATACCCAGCAGTGGTGACAGCTAGATCCTATGGTAGCTCTTCTTTTGGTTTTTAACAACCTCCACCCTGATTTCTATAGCATCTCACAAGGGATCCTTTCCCCTCACATCTCTATGGAAGTCAGCTCTTTTCACCATGCAAGTCCTGGGGATAGACCTCAGGTCCCCAGATTTGGAGGTGCGTGTCTTTATCTGCTGAGCTATCTTACCTGTTCATTTACTTTTTAATGATAGCTGTTCTAATTGGGTTCCTTTAGTTTTTCATACCCACAGTTGTGTTTTAGCTTGCTTTCCTTCTTCTAGTTGTCTTTCTTTACCATGTATTTTGTACCATTGCTTCTTTCTTTCTTTTTATTCGAGACAAGGTTTCTCTGTGCAACATTCCTGGCTGTTCTAGAACCCCTTTGTAGACCAGGCTTATCTTGAACTCACATAGATCTGCCTGCCTCTGCCTATGTCACCACCGCTGGCTCTTTCATCTTTTAAAGCACATTCCAGTGTTGGCTTTCTGTTTCTTCCTCATTGATCTACAGTAGTCCACTGACTGGTTTTTATGGGATAGCCCTGCAGTATACCTTATCTAGTCACTGTGCTTAAGTCTTCACTTTCTAACTGCTATCTATCGCCTTCACTTTTTGTTTTAAAAATTTATTTATTATGTATATAGTATACAGAAGAGGGTACCAGATGTCAACATAGATGGTTGTGAGCCACCATATGGTTGCTGGGACCTCTGGAAGAACAGTCAGTGCTCTTAACCTCTGAGCCATCTCTCCAGCCCTAGCCTTCACTTTCTAACTGCTGTCTATCTTCCTCATGCTTATTCCCCTGGGTCATCAAGATCTTTTTGTTTCCTACTCTTGCCTATGCATTGTGTTTGACCCTGGAGATACAGCTAGATTGTGAACTTTGTCTCTCCAGTGTCTATTTCAGATCTTGCATTTATCAGTACTAGGTATGTGGTAGACTAAATATTTCTTCATTCTCTTACTTTTTAGCACTGTGCAGTTTAAGATTTTGCTCTGTGACTACTCATGTTTGTGACTAACATATCTTTCTGTATTGTTAAGCGTGCATCACTTTTCTTTCCAGTTAGGCTCTGTGTTTTTAGTGAGTAGAGATAATGTGTGTGATCTCCCTGTTTTCCTGTGTAAGTTGCCATTGAAATACAGTTTTCATGGTTATAGGTAGTCCTATAGACATCCTACTGAAGATTGCTGTACTCTGAAAGCAATGTAGTTATTTTAGGTAAAAGAGGTAAAAGGAGAACAGTTGAAATATGAAGTGTTAGCTTAGAGTTCCGAGGAGTGATGCAGCGCACCACTGTGAGATGCCCAGGATTGATCGTGTGCCTTCCCCATTGGCTGTGCTGCTGAGTATTGTGCTAGAGTCTCCTGGACATGAAAAGTGGTAACAATTACAGGTGATGAGAAGTGGTTGAAAGTTAGACAAGACCTGTAAGTAACATTCTTCCTATAGTGATGGCACACAGTGCTAATTACTGTCTTTTAGGTATGAGCTTTCACAATATTGAGTGTCAGAAAAGGAGAAGCTCATTTCTAAATACTGAGTTTTTAACAATATTGTTATATATAGCTTAATGATGGGGCTGTGATCTGAGAAATATGTCATTAGGATATGTCATTCCTGTGCAGGACTCACAGCATATATAACCTAAGGTAGCTAGGATGGGGTCATACAGTCTTATGGAACCACTATCAAATATATGCTCTTGTTGACCAAAATGTCATTATGCTGTGTATAATTTTTTTTTAGAAAGAAAAATCTCCAGTTTGGAGTTGGACTTCTGCCTGTTTTTAACTCCTCTTCTATTTGATTCACAGCTCTTACAACTCTGTTTTTACAAAGCTTCATTAGCAGACCACTATGAATGTCAATGACCTCAAACTCAGGTTGTCCAAAGCTGGGCAAGAGCACCTGCTGCAGTTTTGGAATGAGCTGGAAGAAAGCCAACAGATGGACCTTTATAAGGAGCTCCAGTCCATGGACTTCGAAGAGCTAAACTTATTTTTCCAGAAGGCCATTGGAGGATTTGATCATTCCTCTCACCAAGAAAAAGTGGATGCACGGATGGAGCCTGTGCCCCGAGAGGTGTTGGGCAGCGCCACCAGAGATCAAGACCAGCTGCAAGCCTGGGAGAGTGAAGGTACTGAGCACAGACTGTCGTACACAGAATACTGTGAGATATGCTGAAATTATTCAAGTTGCTGGGTTATGTAGCTAACACTGTGCCTGTCCTAGAAACCAGGTGATCCACTAGTGACAGACAGTCTTGCCAAGGTAGCTACAGAGTCTGCCATTGCTGATTTGTGTTCTGCTTGAATTATTGATGCCTGGTTTCAAAGCTCTTTTCCTAGTCTTTATTTGGCCTCTGTCTCTTTTTGTCTTTGGATTCTATACCTCTGCAAGCTTACTTTCCCTAAAATTTTGTGCCACAAGTTAAACATTCCAACTGAAGCTGTTTTCATGTGAACCTGCCTTAAACTGGCCTATGCTTGTATTTCCAGTTTTGTTTTCTTCTGTATATTTCTATTGCTGCACATATTTTAGCTGAGGCAAACATTCACTTTACCTGTGTTTATGTTTATCTTTAGCTGAGTCTGGCACGTGCCTTTTCTTTGCTTAGTGTGTCACCTTGAAGGTCATGGAGTTGTAGAAGCATGAGTTCTGCTGATGGGGACTGGCATTCTTTGTAAGGTACTAGAGATTCAATCCAGTGTCCTCTGCATGCTAGGAAAGTACTCTGCCACCAGCTATGTCTATAGATAGGCCTCAGGAGTTGCTTGATGTTTTCCCTCACTCTGAAGGCCAGGAAGACTTTGAATTTGTAGCCTTTCTGCCTCAGCCTCCAGAGTAGCTGGAGTTACAGGCCCAACTCTTACACTTATTCTTCTTTAAAATTTTTTCTTTTTCTTTTTATATATATGAGTGTTTTGTTTTTATGTATGCCTGTATACCATTTGTATATAGAGGCCAGAGGAGGTGTCAGATCCCCTGAGACTGAAGTTACAGATGGTTGTGAGTTACTGTGTAGGTACTGGGAATTGAACTCAGGACCTCTGGAAGAGCAGTCAGTGGTCTAACCCACTGAGCCATCTCTCCAGCTTCCTTATATTCATTTTAAAAGGTATTTACTATTTTCAGTAGGGCTTCAGGTAGAAATTAGTTATCTATGCTTGCATTTGGTTTTGCCTTTGGTAGTAGTTATTTGCATTTGCCTTCCTCATTATGTCATAAACTTTTGAAGAGCAGCCTATGTCCTGATTGTCTATGTGTGTCAGAAATCATTTAGAAGGAAAATTCGCAGTTATACATTGATCAATATTGTGTATTAAATTTTTCCAAAAATGTCTTCTTTGAAACATATACTATAATTTATTCTCATGTCTAGTACTAATTTATACTTTTGAGAATGGCAGAATAGCTCAACTGTAGCTTTTTGGTAGAGCTGAAAACTTTGTTTTTGTAATTTAGTACTCTTCAATAATAAGAAGTTTGCTAAATGTTATACCCTAGGCCCATGGGTTAGTTACTTTTGCTGAGCTCTGAAATACTAGACAGGTCAGTTTAAAGGAAGAAATAGGATTTTGGGCCACAGTTTCTGAGAGAGAGTTCCCTTCATCCTGATGGGTTCCCTGTACCTGGAAGTACAGACGGGAGAATGTCAGTGTTTCACTGCCCCCCTCTTCCCCTCTTACTATGGGACCCACACATAGGATGGTGTCCTCCTCATGCACAGCCAGTCTTCTTTCCCTTATCTCATCTTCTCTGGAGATGCCTTCCCATGTACCCGGAAATGTGCCTTCCCAGTCTCCCAGGGATTCCAGATCAGTCAGATTAGATTGACAGCGAAGACAGGCCAATGTGGCAGGCTTTCTCAGCCCACCTGCTTCCAAAACAAAACACAGAGAATCATTAATTATGAATGCTCAGCCTTAGTTTAGGCTTGTTTCTATTTCTGGCTAGCTTTTTTTTTTTTTTTTTTTTTTTTAACTTAAATTAACCTGTTTTTCTTCATCTGTGTTTTGCCCTCCAGGTTTCTTTCTTTCTTTGATTCTGTATGTCCTATTTTCCTGTTTCCTCTGTCTGGCTCTTTCTCCATCTTTCTTCCTCAAGCCTAGATTCCTCTTCCTATTTATTCTGTCAGCCCAATAACCTAGCCTTTCCTTCTACTGCCTAGCTATTGGCTGTTCAGCTTTTTCTTAGGCCAATCAGGTGCCTGGGGCAGGCAAGGGGAAACAGCAACTCATCTTTACATAGTTAAATAAAAGTAGCATAAACAAATGCAACAGATTTATCTTTACATGGTTAAGAATTTATTTTGCAACACAAACAAATGCAACATATCTTTACATAGTTAAACAAATATTCTTTTTTTTTTAAAAAAAAAAACTTTATTTATTTATTATTTATTTATTTGCCTTGGTGTTTGCCTGGAACTGGAACTACAGACAATTGTTAGCTGCCATGTGGGTGCTGGGAATCGAACCCGGGTCCTCTGGAAGAACAGCCGGTGCTCTTAACCGCTGAGCCATCTCTCCAGCCCCCTTAAACAAATATTCTAATCTACAATAGACCAACCCAACTTTTGAGTGTTTGTCTACACTTCTTGTTAAATCTCTGCCTCATTTTCTTTTTTTTTTTTTTAACTTTATTTATTATTTATTTATTTATTTGCCTTGGTGTTTGCCTGGAACTGGAACTACAGACAGTTGTTAGCTGCCATGTGGGTGCTGGGAATCGAACCCGGGTCCTTTCGAAGAGCAGATGGTGCTCTTAACCACTGAGCCATCTCTCCAGCCCCCTGCCTCATTTTCTTAACTGAATGAACAAATGAAACAAATCTACTTTATCAGGGAAACGAATATCAAAATATTAGAAATTGCCTGTAACTAATCAGACCTATTTTTATTTTCTTATTATATTATCTAGTTGTATACATGTTTACTTTACAAAATTATTTTTATTTTATATGTATTGGTGTTTTTGCCTTCATGTATGTCTGTGTCTGTCTTGAGGGTGTAGACTTCTCTGGAACTGGAGTTATAGGCAATTGTGAGCTGCCATGTGATTGCTGAGAATTGAACACAGGTTCTCTGAAAGAGCAGCTAGTGTTCATAACTGCTGAGCCATCTTTCCAGCCCTGCATGTTTACTTTTATAGATGTGAATAATGTTATAGCTACAGTTTTATATCAATGGCTAGTTTGTCTTTGACTTTTGACACCCCCACCTCTCATTCCTTGAAAAAGAAAGATAACTGGCATTATTGGCATGTTTTAGACCTCTATCTCCCTCTAGGCTGACAGATTTATTGATTTTTAAACTGTGTTCTGAAGAGTCTAGGGAGTTCAGTCTAGGAGAGCTGCTTCATCTAGGGAAGAGGAAACAGATTCTGAGGCAGGACTCTTAACTTTTCACATCTTCAGTAGTTCTACTTCCTGATGTTCTGTGTATTTAATCATTCCATGAGGTGTTATTTGAAAGGATTCAAAGCTTAGAGAGCAACTTGGGAAAGATTGTTCATTTGTTCAGAGGATACCTTTCATATCTGGAATGCTTAGGCTTGCCTAACTTAGCTTCTTACCAAGAATTGGGCAGGGCCACTGAGGATCATCTAGAGAGGAGAGTTTGGGTGAAGCTAATTTACACTGACTTTGGAATCACTAACCCTGCCCTCCCCCTGGATTCCTCCAAGCCAGAAGTCATGTGGTCTTCTTCCCTCCAAAATCCTGGCTGCTCACAGGTTCTCCTTAGCACTTGAGGAGGGTGGAGTCTTAGCATTAACACTTGTATAATGGCCACAAGCAAGAAGCAGGGCATCCTTCAGTTTGAGTTAGCTTTTAATGGAATGTATAGAATTAATCTACATTTATGGTTTTTAATTTAAAGTATAATCCATAGTTGTTAGAACCAAATATGGCCCAAGAGGGAGCAAAGTAAACTTCCTTTTGGCTCAGTATCTGGCAGCAGTATTTATTTGTGTGGCTTAACAGTGGGGTGGAGATTTCTAACTGAGTTGTATCCTCATTTAGCTAGAAATTGCTGTGTGTTTGTGCATTCATAGCAAAAGAAAGCTTCTGCAGTTACTAATCAGAGGGAAGAGATTGTCAACTTGCGAACACCATAGCACATATTTTATATGCTGTGAAGAATCTTATAATGTCTCAAGGACACTTGTTTTCTTCATGATGGTAGAAAAGGTATTTTATAGCAGTTTTCAAATGTCTGTTTATTGAAGTGATAATAAACATTTGAAACCAAGGGTAGAAAGTTAATCTCTTAGGGGTTAATATGTAATCTTCTTGTTGAAGAGAGATATTACTTTAATTTGAATTTTGAAGTTTTCTGGCTACAGATAGATATTATATCATAGTAGAACAACAAGGAACTGTTGAGACCTTGAAAGGGAAGCAATTAGAAGCTTTGAGAAGAATGCCATCTTAGTAAAGATAAACAGGGAAAATATGATTGCTTAAAATAAAAAAAAATAAAAAAACTTATTTATTTAATTATTTGCCTTGGTGTTTGCCTGGAACTGGAACTACAGTCAGTTGTGAGCTGCCATGTGGGTGCTGGGAATTGAACCCTGGTCCTCTGGAAGAGCAATCAGTGCTCTTAACCACTCAGCCATCTCTCCAGCCCCCCAAATATTTTTTTTAAAAATGCATATTCAGTTAAATACAAGCTAATTTCCTACTCTCATACTGCTATTTAGTGTTACCCCTTTTCTTGCCATGAGACATTTTTCTAGGAGTTATTAGTGTGCTGGAACTAGATGCCATGACTTTGCTGCATCCCCAGTATCTTTATATTACAGTGTGGAGAAGAAATGTACTCAGAACATCATCTACTTTAACTTTTTTAAAATCTAATATAGTAATGTTTAATAGGTTTGTTTTATTTTAAAAAGTGATTCATATTTATCTTAAAGAAATTAGAAAATACTAAAAATGTCAAAGGAAAAATATAAATTTCGGTCATTTTATAATTCAGAGAAAAATAACCACCAGTAATCTTTTCTAGTTTTTTTTTTTTTTTACACATACACATAGGATATTTTTGTGTAGAACTTTATGTGGACTTATGAGATAGTTGAAGTATATTATGAACATAGTTTGAGACAAATATGGTATAGTGAATACCTACATATGCTACCTTGACTAAAAATTATTTTTTTTTGATTTATGTATCCTTCCCTTTGTTCCCTTTTTTGCTTTGCTATATTTTAAGACAAATCCTAAATATATTGTTTTGATCATCATAGTTCAATATATGATTTTAAATATGAATAAAATGTCAAACATATGGCCTTTCCAACTCACACTAATCACAATGCCTTTTTGTTTAAGGCCTAGTGAAATTCACAGCAATGCCCTAGTTTATAAAATGAGTTTAGATAGAGATGTCTGGATTAGTATACTTCTTGTGCTTAGCATTTTGGGAAACAGTTTCAGTTGTAACATGGTTAAACTTGAAAGACTTCAGGTGAGCATGGTGATACATGCCTGTAATCTCAATGCATGGATGTGGGGGCAGGAGGAGCTGTATTTAAGTCCATTTTTGGCTGTAAAGGCGATTTGAGGCCAGCATATGTGAAACCTTGTCTCAAAAAAGCCAAGCCAAGCCAAGCCAAGCCCCTTGTGTTTCAGTATTATTTCTGACTAGCTTTCTTGGATAATTTTCTTTTATTACCACTAGTTGAATCATTGGTTCATGCCCCTTGGCTTCTGGAGAGCTCAAAATTTAAATGGTAGTTCTCTTGTGATGTTTCAGAAATGCTGGTAAGACCTTCTGTGCTTTAGGCACCTGTCCAAGTTAAAGCATTGAAGAGGAACTAGTCCAACCAGGAAGGTTTGCAGGAAGTGTTTGACCTTTAACATGCCACTGTAAAACCTGTTTCTTGTAATGTTACCAGGAATAGTGAGTGCTCAGAGCCTTCTGGGCTCACAGGCATGCATCTCCAAAGAGACATGTTCTCCAGTCTTGGAACTGTTTCATTCTCTCTTCATTTTTTTTTCTGTCTGTGTTAAAATCCTTCCTATAAAAAAAAAAAAAAATAATCTAACTGTTGGGTCCTATTCTGAAGAGGTGAAAAAGAAGATAAAGGGGTGTGATTTTTCAGACTTTCCATATTTCTGAAGACTCTTGAACATACACATACAACACATACACACACACATATGTTTAAATTTTTTTGAAACAAAATTTTGTTGTGAAGAGTAAGCTGGTCTTGAACTACTGCTTCTGCCTCCAGGTGCTGGGATTACAAGTGTGAATCACCAAGCCCAGCCTGCTTTAGGATATGCACAGTTTCTAGTTTCCAACTGTTCCTTGGTTACTTAGCTTTTCAAGTGCTGCCTATATGAAATATATGCTGTTGCCACATAGTTTAAAATAATGTATCATTGCTTTATACTTAGAGTGTCCTAGTCACTGAATTTTATTTAGCTATTTATTTAATTTCCAACAGTATTTTGTCTTTATAAGACAAACACTAATTTTAGCACTACATACTTGTGAGAAGCACTGAAGCATTACTGTAGTTACAGCTGGAGTAGCTGATCACTTTAGCCGGGGTACCAACCATTGGGGTCTGTGAACAACTCTCTGAACTTCGTTTGATTTTAAACTGTCCTGAGCTTGATTCTCCATAGAGTGCCTTTTCTCCTTTAATTTTTCTCTGTCCACTTAAAGACTAGATTCAAGAGCATGAAGAATACAGAAACCTTTTGTACGTGTGCATTTTATATGTGTGTGGTATATGCACATATGTATGTGAGTGTCTGAATTCATGCTTGTATATATGGAGGCCAGGACATCCAAGCATCTTCTGCTAATGCTCCCTATTTTATTGCCTCAGAAACATGGTCACTTTATGAAGTTCACCTTTTCTGCTGAGTATGCTGGCTGGCTCAGCTGGTTGGCCAGTGAGCCCTTGGGATCCATCTGTCTCCTCCAGTTCTGGGGCTATAGGCATGCAGTCATACCAGAACAAGTCCTCTTACTCCTTAGTCATTTCTCTCATCCACAGACAACCTTTTTATTAAATTACAACATATATAAACTATATTATATCTATAACTATATATAATTATATTATTGGTTGCTAAATGGAGGCAAGACACATAAAAATATTTCAATCTAGAATGTGTAATTGGTGGCCGCAATCGCAGTTGTGTCTCTTGCGATGTCCAGACTGGGTACATGGTCACTGATGGAAAGAACCGAGGAAGAGTGACAAGCCTTCTGGGAAACACATGCTGATTCCTTGACTAAAGGATGAAGTTATGATGGGCTGTTAATTGTAAAAGCATTAAAGCTGAAATATTTGGGAAATTGGAACAAAGTCGTAGTTTGAGGACATGGTCAAGGGAGAGGGCTTCCTAGGAATATTTTGATGGCTGTTTGCTCTGAAGAAAGCACTGAAGTGGTATTGATGGCATCAGGTGAGCTGGTGGTAAAGCCTGGAGCTGCATTCGGGGCCCTAGGGGGGTTTGGAGTGAACTGCTAAGGAAAGTAGACTAAAAGTGAAAATGAAAAAATTGAGAATGGAAGAAGACATACTAACAGCAAGGCAACCAAAGATGTGTGCTGGGTGTTGGAAATACATGGTGCAGAAGGAACAAAGTGTGTGTGTGAGAGATGGTCAGCAGTATGTCTGGTTCTGGATCTTGTGAGATCCAGACTGCAGTTCTGGACCTAATCAGACATGAGACTGTTGATGAATGTTCCCCATTTAGTTTTCTTAATTTCAGTTTCTTATAAGATACAATTAAATTATGTAGAAATAATAACAGAAATTATCCTGGTTTTAGGCACGCAAGAAAGAAAATTAAATTTCAGCTAGCTACAGATACTTTTAAGTGTAAAAATTATGGAGACATAATATGCTTTAAATAATTAAAAATAGCCGGTGGTCACTGAAGAAGGTCCCTTACTACTGTAGTTATTAAGGAAAAATTATGGACTCAGAACCGGAGTGGACTCTGGTTTTATAGAGGTGTTAGTGTTTAAATTCTTACTGTACATAATATATTATCTTTGAAAAACCTAATATACTAAGTACATAAAATGTAAAGTTAGCAAATTAGATAAAACCCTTGTAACCTATGGATTTGAAAAAAATGATATAATCATCCACTGGTATTCTTGGGTGGTTCATTCTGGCTGCTCCTCACTTTCATTCTAAAATCTGAGTGTTTATGTTCCTTCCTTATGTAAATGATGCTGTGTTTGCATATAATCTATGTATGTCCTCACCCTTATTGTAAATAACTTCTGGAATATTCATGTCTAGTGTGATATACATGCTGTGCACTTGACTAGTTGTCACACTGTGTTGCTTAGGGAACAGGACAATATACATGCTTATTACAAACACAGTTTTTTCTTTTGATTTTAAAAAAAGATTTATTTTAGAAATTATTTGTGTGTCTGTGTATATGTGTTGTGTGTCTGTGTATGTGTGTTGTGTGTCTGCATGTGCCCATGGGGGCAGAGGCATTGGAGCCCCTGAGGAGTTGGAGTTACAGAGCAGTTGTGAGCTACCTGGGACCTGAACTTGTGTCTTCTAGAGGCACAGCTCTTAAGTGGCATGCCAGGGCTCTAGCCCTAGAAAAAATTTTAATGTATTCATCTCACTAGTTTTTAAGTATTTGGATGGGTTGCCTAAACTTAATTCTGTATGTCGAATTAGTGGAAGTTTTGTGATACAAGTGTTTTCTTTTTTAGGACTTTCCCAGATTGCCCAGAACAAAGTAGCAGTTCTTCTTCTGGCTGGTGGGCAGGGGACAAGGCTTGGAGTTGCGTATCCCAAGGGCATGTATGATGTTGGCTTGCCATCCCACAAGACACTTTTTCAGATTCAAGCAGAACGTATTCTGAAGCTGCAGCAGTTAGCTGAGAAACGCTATGGCAACAAGTGTATCATCCCATGGTAAGCCAAGTCCATGTTGAAACATTCAAAATGTATATAAACTTACTGAGAAGGAGACACACTTCCCACTACTAGTGATCTACTCTCTCTCTCTCTGTATAGTAATATATGTTATAGCTAGCTATATGACCTCAATGGCTTTATGAAGCAATATATACTTTAACTTTTACACCCCTAACTGAGCTCCTTACGAATTCCTTTTAGTACCCAGTAAACCCTCAGTTCAGAAACTCTTACTGATTGACAGACAGCTTGTCTAGAAGAGACTTTCTGACTAAAAACCAGCTTCCTGAAACCTCAAGGTGTTGCTTTATTGTTTTGAGTGTACAGTGTCATTCTGACTCCTGATCGTTTTCTTTGTTTCCTCTCAAGCATTCATGCTGCTTCTTTATGTGGCCGAAGTTTCACGATAAAGTGTATTGGTCTGTTCCAGGTGCCTGTTAGCGTTTTTCAGTCTAGAAGGTCAGGTCCTTGAGTACAGGTTATCTGGTTCTTTCTCCTCACCCCCATGCACACCCCATAGATGAAAGCTCTCTTGATTTCTGTGCTGTGGGTCACACTTGTTTTCTCAGCCTCTACTAGGGTGCTGTATGCAGGGCCTCCTAAGCACCATGACAAGCAATTCTACACTGACTTTCACTTTTCCTCCTTTTTTTCCTTTATCTCTGATCACTTTCTCAGAGCAGTTTTGGAGGGTAGCATGCTTTGAGGGGCAGACAGGTTTACTTGACATCCCTCAGGGCTTTGATCTCATGACTTCAGTCCTGTGTGACCAACCAAACTGTTGGTTTCTCTATCTCCCAGCACCAACCTGCAGTCCTAGCAAGCACAGATCCCTTAACTGTACCAGCATCAGAAACTGTCAGGACAAAGCAGCTGCTTGTCCTAATTCCCCTTTGGCAAAGCCCCCACCACCGGGACAGGACTTCAGTCTGAATCCAGGCTGCTCTGCAGCTCTCTGAACCCTTTGAAGACATGGTTTTTGGAATACTTTTCTAATATGTTCAAGTTCTTCTCAGTACAAGTACCGGGATGCTGTGAACATCTTCCCCCTCCACCTTGTTTCCTGTGGGGGTTTTAAGGGACAAGGTTATTTACAACCTTGGTTTCTACTTGTTGGATTTTCTTTTCTCTTTTTACAATGTTCCACTTCTGTTCTTATGCAAAGCAGTTTCTCACCTTTTATATTGGTAGAAAACAAACAAAAAAAATTGTGGCCCAGCTTATTACAAAGATCAAAATGCCCAGAATGTTCAGCAGAACTACTTACTGTGGTAGGAAATCCTATCATATTCTTCAATTTAAATTTTCTTTTTGTTTTCTGTATGGGTGTTTTCCTTCTGGCATGTCAGTGCTATACATGCTTATGGTGCCTGCAGAGGCCAGAATAGGGCCTCAGATCCTCTGGAAATGGAGTTACAGTGGTTAACTACTGAGTGAGTGCTGGGAACCAAACTTGAGACTTTTATAAGGTCAAGTGCTCTTAACTTGAGGCATCTCTCCAGCTCTGTTCTTCATCCTGTTTATTTAGTCAAAGATTATTGAGTTGCTGTTTCACAGTTAATGTTAATCACTAACTGAAACAAAAATCCCAACTTTTTTGTAGCTTATATTCTAGTAAGGCCCTGAACCACTAAATTTTTATTGTTGTTTTAGACAGTCTCCCTTTTTTGTCATTCTATCATGAATTCAGTTTAAAAAAAGATATGTTTTAATTTTTTGATGTTTGCCCACATATTTTCTGAGCACACTTATGTGTGCACAGTGCCTGGGGATACAGGAAGAGGCATTGGATTTCTAGAACTGGAGTTAGAGACTGTTGTGAGCCAACATGTGGATGCGGAGAACTGAATAGTGCCCTCTGGAAGAGCAGACGGTGTTCTTAATTGTTGAGCCACTGCCCAAGATCCTGAATTAAAGTTTTGTGGCAATAAAATGTATAATTTTACTTCTATGATTATAAGTGGATGGTGATCAGAGTCTGGGATCTATTTCAGATTTTAGCAAGAATTGCAAGAAAGCATTAGCCCGTAGCCTGTACTGTTATCTTTTTTCCTTCTATTTAGAATAAAGCTTTTAATTTTAGTATATACTTTCACAGAGTTTTAAATGCTTACTTATGACTCTAGATATAAGTTCTCTGCTTTTGGATGCATGTTTGATATTGTTAGAAAGAAGCTGATTTTGTGCATAGGGATTGATAACATTCTGAAAGAAATATAACAGCTAATTAGTGTGTCTTAGCTAGAAAAACAATGAAGTGAGTCAGAGGAGAAAGAAACAAACTCTCCCAGATTCTCTGTAGCTTGGAAGGTAGATTCCACTTTCTTTGCCCTAATTTGTACAATATCATTGCTTAGAAAATTGAATTTTCCTTTGTTAGGTATATAATGACCAGCGGTAGAACAATGGAATTGACGAAGGAGTTTTTCACAAAGCACAAGTACTTTGGCTTAAAAAAGGAGAACGTGGTTTTTTTTCAGCAGGGAATGCTGCCCGCTATGAGTTTTGATGGGAAAATTATCTTGGAAGAGAAAAACAAAGTCTCTATGGCTCCAGGTTTGTAATCATCCATATTTAATGGTGACTTATTTGATAGTAAAGGAAAAATTAACTTCTGATTTTATTTTGAATGTAGTGATTGGCTATTAAAAATATCAGGTCCCTCTCCCCCACCTCAAACTGACAGTGATTTAAAAAGTTGAAATTGTCCACTGATGAAATGGATGGATCCATTTTTACACTTCTTCTGACTATCTGCCCTGAGCATTTTTCTGGATATTTATTTTTACATATATATATATATACACACACACATATATATGTACATATATATATACACACACATACATACACACACACCATTGTCCTTGGCACACTAGTTATTGTAGTACAAAACAGGAAAACATGACTATTTAGTAGGTAGGAGCTTTGGGTGGTGATGTAAGTCAGTGCTAAATTGCTTGCCTGGTGTGCACAAGGTTCTGGGTCATGTGCTAGATTTAAGAATCAAAACATCAAAGTGGCAAGAGGCTAAATGATGTTTACAAATAACTTTATGAATAACAAATGTTTGCAAATAACTTTAGTTCTTGTATCTTGTAGAGATAATTGCTTAGAGACTTGAAATGGCAAAGAGAAATCTTAATACTTTCAGAGAATACAATGCAGAACTGTATGCACTTTGAGAGGGACACTGGGTTGTATATTTGAAGTTAGTATAAGCATATTGCAGTTTCTGTTAATGGCACTTATTGGAACTGGGCAGTGTACTGCTTATATAGCTGCACACAGTGACCTGGAGCGTGACCTCAACTGTGAGACCAGCATCTTTTTTAGTAGAAGAATTTACTATTACTCTTAGCTCTGTTTTGGAAAATTATCTAATTTTTCATTGTTTAAGTAATGGTCAAGATTGTTGGAAGAAATATATTAAAACAGCAGTGAAAATAGAGAAAAGCTTTTACTTACATTTAGTTTAAATCTCAATAGGACTTTATATAAGTCTTCTTAACAAGTAAATTACTATAAAGTGCTTACATACTTTTATTTTGAGGTAGTTAAGTTTGGAATATAAAAACAGGGCTGATTTGAATCATAAATTTTAATAAAACTTAAAGTGGTCTGAAATAATCATCGCTTGATACGTGTTACATTGTAGTATGTGTTGTAGGCTGAATTACTGTCTTGGGGTTTCTTGGATTCACATTAATGATGTCTCTCTGCTTGATTATACTGAAGAGCTTTCAGACTAGCTCTGGGTTATATAATCTTTGACACCTGAACTCGGGCAGGCTGGGTTATGTAACTTTGACACCTGAACTCGGGCAGGCTGGCTTTTCAGGTGCTGGTTCTTTTTTTTTTTTTTTTTTTGTTATGAAAGCCAACCCTGTTTGTAAATATTAGTCTTTTGGTTCCCTTTACAGTGAGTCGTTGTGGTGATATAGTTTATATTTAGTAAAATCAGTCTGGAATATCAGAAACAGATCCACTCACAGTCAAACCAGGAGGGTCAGAGAGTGGTAACTCATACCTTTAATCCCAGCAGGGGAAAGACCAGTGGTGACCTACGCCTTTAGTCTCAGAACTCCAGAGACAGATCTTTCTGTGTTTCTGTGATTTCTAGGCCTAATTACCAAACAGTAGCTCACACCTTTAATTCCAGCTCTAGGATTATGATGCAGAGTTGAACCCAGAGGTGAAGAAACTGGGAAGCAGATATTTGAGGCTTAGGCAGGCTGAGCACTTTGGAAGATACTGGGTGAGAATTGACTGTGGTCTACTTCCTCTCTCTGATATTCTAGCCTTTCCCCAGTATCTGGCTTTGAGTTTTCATTCAATAACAACTAGAATCCATGTTTCAAGTCATAGTATGCTACTAGTGGGTTATTTTGTTTTTTTTTTCAGATGGGAATGGTGGTCTCTACCGGGCTCTTGCAGCCCAAAACATTGTGGAGGACATGGAACAAAGAGGCATTTGGAGTATTCATGTCTACTGTGTGGATAACATCCTGGTAAAAGTGGCAGACCCACGATTCATTGGCTTCTGCATTCAGAAAGGAGCAGACTGTGGGGCAAAGGTATGTGAATAACCATTCTCTGTCAGTCTTTTAAAGGTGATCCGTGAAATGTAGGACCATTTATCCTTCTAGAGTATCCGAACCCTTCCATTTTTCTTTGACAGCACTTGGCTCTAGAAGTAATGTATGCTTGTCACAAGTAAGAATTTAAACTATGTGAGGATGAATGATGGTTGTCCTACACCTGCAAAGACTTATTAATATCAAGACGTGTTTAAGCAGCTTGACCTGTTCTTTCTCCTGCCGGAGTGTGGTAGAAAGAGCAGGTGTAGACTTGAGTAAACCATTTAACAAGGTGCTAGAGACTCTTTCTGTCTGGCAGATAGGGCAGAGGGAGATCCGGACCAGCTGGCCTCTCCCTGGGGTTGGAGCGAGATGATGACCCAGCACCCCCTAGCTTAGCTACTGGGGAAATCACATGCTGATGGCGAAGCAAGAACTCACTGTATTGCGTCAGTCTGGGGCTTATATAGGGCTGTGGTAGGTGGGGTGGGGAAAAAGGGCCAATAGTATGTTAGCAGAGGCTAGGCAGAGGTGGTGCTGAGCCAACCACGGTGCTGAGCCAACCACACGTGGAGCTTATGGCCAGAGACAGGTCGCCAAACTCTAGGAAGGCTTAGGAATTTACACTGGGCCTCAACCACTCGGCCTCAGAAGGGCCCAACAACAAAGACTCTCATGATTTTTTGTGAATAAGATATAAATGTAGATGCTATGAATAAAGACACTTAAAAGTAATATATTGCACAAATTCTATTTGGTATTATAATAAAAACCTGGAGCCACTTATTGGGGGGAAAAACTGAAATATCAGAGAGATAGAGAAACATCTCACCCAGCCAACTCCTCAGGCCTATCTCCTGAAATCTCCCACAAGCCTCTCTGTCCTCAGCCAAAAAGGGATATCTGACCCCCCCCCCAAGCTATCTCACTTCCTGTTCAACTTTCCTAGAGCTAGGATTAAAGGTGTATCCTACCACTGCCTGTCTCTGTTAGGCCTTGAACTCACAGCATCCAGAAAGGATGGGATTAAAGGCAGTATTACCACTCCCTGACCTTCATAGCTCTTTTGGCTCTTTTGGGTGACTCTGTCCTCTGATATTCCATACTATTTTCATTAAAGATACAGTATATCACCACAATAATAAATTACTGCTGAAATGACCATAAACACAGGATGTAGGGAGGATTGTAGTATATAGTAATGATTTTAAATAGTTGGGTTTGTGTGTGTCATATAGATGAGGCTAGGAATAAGTCAGAAGGGACGTTAACATTTCAGAAGACTTTAAAATATTATCTGAAAGGTTTTAAAAGCTCCTATTCTTAACAAATAAAGTATAACAATCATGTGAAATCCCATGGAGACAGATGAAATGATTACAAGGTTAGAATAAACATGGAGTCATGGTCAAGATATTGCACAGGTTCACTTAACATAATGTCCTACAGAGCCATCTGTTTTGGTACAAACGATAGAGACTTTTTATTATGTGTGGTTCACTAATGTCCTGGGTGTATATGGAAGCTTTTGCTCTATTCACACACACTGAAGGGTATCTAGGTTGATCCTGTGTCTTAGCTGTTGTGAGAAATGCAGCAACAACCCAGGAAAACCTTAAAATGCTGACTGCAGTTATTTTGGACCTGTACTCAATGGTGGCATAGTTAGAGCACATGATGAATACGGTTGTTTGTCTGTTTTTAATAAGGAATTTCATATTGCTCTGCATAACTTCTGTGTAGAATCTGTGTTCCCACCAGCAGTGTGTACGTTTCCTTTCTAGGCTCTGGAGAGATAGCTTGTGGTCATCAGCACTCTGTTCTCCAGAGGACCTGGGTCAGTTTTCAGAGCCCACATTCACAGCTGTGACTCTAGTTCCTGGGGATCCAGTGCCATCTTCTGGCCTCTGTGGGTACTGCATACATATATGCAGGCAAAATATCTATAAACATAAAATAAAATAGTACATTTTTAAAGTTATCTTTTCTATATATCCTCACTGACACTTTTTATGATACCCATTTTAACTGGGGTGACTATACAGTAAAGAGGTGGAAATTCTAATGACCCCAATTGATTATTACATATATGTATATTTACTGAATTATACTGTATTATGTAAACATATAATCATAACATTTTAAAAGTGAATCAATAAATTGAAAAAAATAGCATTCCAAATTGTAATAAAAATAAATGAGGAAACTGGCTGAGTAAACTTCATCTTTCCTTTAAAAATCATGCCAAAATCACTTCCACACACACACAATTAAATATATACATCAAACTATACAGATGCTAAAACATAGAATGTGTGTATGATTTTGATGTAAAAGTAGAAATATGTGTGTACTGACAAAACAAAGTGAATCGTATATGAACTTGAAATGACTGGTAAAAATGAGATGTCAGGAGGCACACCATAATCTCGGTTAGAGATTTTCTGTTATAAAAAAGTATAACTTCACACATTAGTCTAAAAATATAATAAAAAGTTGTATTCAGAAGCTGAAATTTCCAGTTTAGCAAAACAGGTTTTGAGAGATTGAAGTGATCGGCCTAGTAAGGCATTTTCTTTTAGAAACCAGGAGCTTCTGAAGGGGGTGGAATTCTAGGCAAAGAACCACACAAGACACTCCGGCTCTCAAGAGAATAATTGGTTCAGTTCATCTACTTAGGGCATCTGTCTAATCACATACTCAGTAGCATATGATATATGTTTTAATAGCTACTGAATTATAATGGAAATACAGCATATTGGAGTGAGTAGCTACCAAGCTTACAAACCATCAAAGAAAACAGTGCATTTCCGACTTTGTTCCACTTGGTGTCACTCTTCCTTCTGAAATAGAAACTTATTTTATACACCTCAGAGTCAACCAATAGGAAACCAGAGGAAAAAAGGAGACAGAAATGATCTTTTTAGCCCACTTGATCCAAGATATTGGAAGGCACTCCTTGTTCAGACACTTTCTGAGCCCCAGATTAAGGGTGCCTGCAGAAGCTGGAACCCGTGGTTCCCAGCAACTCTTACCCTTCACTTCCATTCTGCAAGCCTGTGTGGGTTCCTGGCAGCTCAGAGACTGAAGACTGGTATGCTGACTTTTGTGAGTTCACTGTTTACACAGAAACATGAGTGCTGCTCTCCACCAGCTGTGGCTGCTGCCTAAGCCCACAGACTCCACTTAGTTTCGGATCTGTCACTTAAGATTTTACAATCATTCAGTGTATGGAACAGAATTCAGAAGGAACCAAGCGAAGACTAGATTGCCATCTATCTATCTATCTATCTATCTATCTGTCTATCTATCTATCTATCTATCTAGATATCTATCTACCTATCTACCTACCTATATACAGTGTTCTACCTGCATATATGCATGTAGGCCAGAGGTAGACACCAGATCTCATTCTGGATAGCTGTGACCCACCCACTATGTGGTTGTTGGGAATTTAACTCAGGACTTCTGGAAGAGCAGCCAGTGCTCTTAATCACTGAGCCACCTCTCCAGTCCCTAGCTTTGATTTTGAGATGTAAGTTCATATCTGATTTCCAGGTGCTGGAATTGTAGATATATGCCACTTGACTAGCCCCCCCTTTTTAATATAAAACAATTTTGCTACTAAAATATTTTTGATGCATTCTTTTTTGTTATGTTTTTATTATTTAAAACAGTTTTAAGTTTAAATATATTTTGCTCATATTCCTTTCCTTCCCCAAGTCCTTCCAGATTTTCTCCTCCCTACAATCCAGCTTTAAGTTTTTTTAAAAATAAATAAAACCCCAAAATCAAGAAAACAAAATAAAATATTACCCGAATTGAATAAAAACAAAAATCCATGAACATGTAACTAAATAAAAGCTACCTCTCACTCTCACAAAAACCCCTGTGAAATCTATTATATGTTGGTCAACTACACTTGAACATGAGTATCAGCGCTGTGGTGATTGATATACCTACTGTTATTCTGTTGGCGAAAACTGATTTTCTAGACATAGGGTATATTTTTCAGATCTGTACAGATTTCAAAAACATGCTGACACACACTGCATTATAAATCAATGCTGTTGAGTATTTTTTTTTTACTTGATTCTTGTATAGGCTATTCATCACTTCATCTGAACATTTAATTATTATTAGTTAGGTATCTATCACTTTGTAGTCCAGGCTGGCCTGATGCTTCAGCGGTCCTTCTATTACAGCAGTATAATCCACACACAAAGGTTCAATTTTGATTTTATGTTGGTGTAATGTGGAGTTAGCCCATAGTTTTCTTCCAGGTGTGCAGGTCATGTTGAGAGTTAGTGTGGTAACAGGTCGGTCAGGCTGACCTGAGGGATTTTTGAAGTCACATGTTTTTAGCCTTGTCCTCGATTTGATAGGCACTCTCCCTTGTTTTCTCTGTTGGCCGAACGCCATTATTAATCCAGCATATCACTGGTTTTCGTAAATTTTAAAGACTTAGACTCTTGTAGCTGAAATGAAATCCAGCCTGAAGCAGGTAAGGATGAGCAGAGCCTTCTGACTGAGGCTGGAGTGAGAACCCAGAGACCCGCCTGTCTTCTTCACCTTCTGTTTCCCAGCCAGGTTTCTGAAAAGCAAAGAAAATGCTTCATTGTTGACTGATAATGATCTGGGCAGCTTAAAGGGAGAGAGAATGCCTTCCCTGTACCTTTTGTGTTCAGATTCCCAGATAAATTAATTTTCTCCAAGTACTTAAGTGTGGTTAAGGAGAAGTTATTAGAAATGTAAGGTATTTGGGGACACCAGCTCTCCATCTAGTTATCCCGAGTCCTGGCTTCCTCTGCTTTGAATATAGGTTGTGATGTTTTTCTTTGGTTTTGGTTTGTGGTAACAAAGAAGGTCACAGTGTCCCTGATTTCTGGTTGGAAAGAGGTCTGTCAAAGAATATAGATAGTTAATTTTTTAAAGCTAAAGTCTTCTCTTGGATTAAACTTAAAGATGACATAAAAAATGTAAAGGTGGCCATTTTCATATGACATGTCTTACTTAACTTTCTTCCTTTACTCTTGTCTTTTTTGATGGACAGGTGGTAGAGAAAACAAACCCCACAGAACCAGTTGGAGTGGTCTGCCGGGTGGATGGAGTATACCAGGTGGTAGAATACAGTGAGATTTCTCTGGCAACAGCTCAGAAACGAAGCTCAGATGGCCGGCTGCTGTTCAATGCAGGGAACATTGCCAATCATTTCTTCACTGTACCATTCCTGAAGGATGTTGTCAAGTATGCACAAAATAGGGACCTTACATTTTTATTTTACTTGTCAATTAGAAACTGAACCCCAAGTCCTGCTCCACAGACTCTTTTTTTTTTTTTTGTGGATCAGTGTTCTTGGAGAGGAAGCTTCTCACCTGTGACTGCTTTCCATGGGCTGTGTTAGGTGCTGGGTTTGGTGGGAGGCTTCCCTGCCCTGGTGCATGATCCTCCTGCCTGGGGATTTGCACTGCCATGGCCAGCCTTTTTTTTTTTTTTTTTTTTTTTTTTTTTTTTTTTTTTTTTTTTTTTTTTTTTTTTTTTTTTTTTTTTTTAAATGTAAAAATCACTTGAATTTCCTAGGAAGAATCTAGTTATGACATTTACACATGAACTAAAATTTGTTAAATGTTCTTCACTCTGAAAACCTCAGTGTTACTTGTTGATACACCTGTGTCTGAGTATTTTCAGATTTTTTGTTTGTTTGTTTTAAATTGGAAAGTGATTATATCTCCCCTTTATTTCCTAGTGTTTATGAACCTCAGTTGCAGCACCATGTGGCTCAAAAGAAGATTCCATATGTGGATTCCCAGGGGCATTTAATTAAGCCAGACAAGCCAAATGGAATAAAGATGGAGAAATTTGTCTTTGACATCTTCCAGTTTGCAAAGTATGCTTTGAATAGCACCAGTAAGATCGAATAAATGCTGTGAAATGTTGCTTTTTTTACTGTTAGCCAAGAAGCTGTGCTCAGGAATCATGTGAGAGTGTGTATTTCATCCTGACATCTTGATCACAAGTGCACAGTCTAAATCATCACTCTCTAGTCTAAAGCCACCACTCCAGGCGTTGTGGTCTGAGTGCCTGAAAGCACAATATTAAAAATGATCAACTGTCACTACCTAAAGTTGTTAAAGTTGTTTGTTCTTTACGCAGATACCTAAGAGATTAGTACAAAAGAATTGCCCCAGTTTGTTTAGCCTAACTGACCTATAAGTGTGTGTTCAGTGAACTCTTTAGATGATAGAAGATCACATTACATGGCCAGTCCTGGTGTCTGAGTGATTCCCAGGGCCCAGCAAAAAGGGACCAAGTTTCCAGAGCCCTGAAGACAAGGGGCAATACACCAAAATATGGACTCATTTTCCATTCCACCTTCATTGGTCAAGCAGCTGCAAAGAACAAAGACCGCATCTCCCGATATCTAGCAAACAAATGCAGTATTGCCTCAAGAATTGATTGCTTCTCAGAGGTGCCCACAAGTGTGTTTGGGGAGAAACTGTGAGAAGATCACATTACATGCTGATACATGTTTGATACAGGTTTCAGAATTGGGCCAATATGAAAATGTAGAGATGCGGTTAGTTGTATAAGATCATTGTTATACAACCATGTGCCTTCTCTTCCCTTTTTATTCTGTTGTTTTCAGACAGGGTCATGTAGGCCAGGTTATAGCCAGAGTGTGCTTGAACTCTATCTTTCTGTCTTTACCACCTGAGTGCTGGCTTACAAGTGAGTCTCGTCTGCTTCCCACATACCGTATTAATGCCCTTTTTATCTGCCCCAAATAGATTTGTACTAAAATCTTTCTCATCTAAAATGAATTGTGAAAGGTTTTCATTTTGCAGTGAAGATGAAAGTTTCATTTCTCTTTGGATTAGTGATGAACACTGTGATCACTTGAAATTGGCTGAAGAAATCTAGTCACTGAGTCCCAATGGTTTAGGTGTGCTGGGAGGGGTCAAGGCTGTGTAGATGCTTTTATTTCCTATGAATGAAGTTTCTGTGGCTCCACTCTAGGCATTTCGTGGTGTATGAAGTATTACGGGAAGACGAGTTCTCCCCCCTGAAGAATGCAGACAGTCAGAATGGGAAGGACAACCCAACCACTGCGAGGCATGCTTTGATGTCCCTCCATCATTGCTGGGTCCTCAACGCTGGGGGTCACTTCATAGATGAAAATGGCTCTCGCCTCCCAGCAATTCCTCGGTAAGTCAACAGTCTTTGCTTTGTATATAGCTACTGCTTTGAACTTCTTCCTCTTCTGTCTGATATATCCCTAGATCTTTTCTTATTTATTTTTAAAGCATCATTGTATGAATAATTACTAATGTAAACTGATCACAGCTTTGCCCATTATGAAGGGAATGTCAGCTTCTCTTTAAGAGAAAACTCTTGAAGACCTCTTGGTTTTTTGTTTGTTTGTTTGTGTGAAGCGCCCTCATTGTGTCAATACAATAATTTCTACTAAATAATGATAAGATATTATTTTTGTATGTGACTAATGCTGTTAGCAACACATTGTACCACAGGAAAGCTGCTTAGCCACAGAATTTTTTGCCTGTTGCCCGGTGTGTTTTTGAGACCCACCAAGAACTTTTTCACCTACAGGCTGTCTGCACCATTCCCTTACCATGACCTAGAGAAGGTGCTAGGAAGGGAAGTGAATGCCAGTTACATTCATGACATGAGCCATGCTTTGGGTTTTAGAGGGTGAGAAAAAAGGCACTTGAAGCTATTCCAATTTTAAAGGTTTATTTATTATGTATACACCATTCTGCCTCCACTATGCCTGTGTGCCGGAAGAGGGTACCAGATCTCAAGGTAGATGGTGTGAGCCACCATGTGGTTGCTGGGAATTGAACTTAGGACCTCTGGAAGAACAGTCAGTGCTCTTAACTTCTGAGCCATCTCTCCAGCCCGCTATTCCAATTTTAGATAAAGCACTTTAACTTAAATCCTTTATTTTATGATAAAACTCACTGGCACCTAGAATGTTCCTTTATAAATCTTTTGTGGTTTTGCATTTAGGTGAATTATTTTGCCACTGAATTTTTGTTCTTATGAGGTGACATTCTTGCTACATGCACTGACAGGTCATGGGGCAGTGGAGTGCCTTGTCCCCTGACAGATTCCACAAGAAGGAATGGCGCTGGTTGTCTCTCAGTCAAGGTCACTTACAGCAGGCTTCCACCTCGTCAGTAAGCTGCTTTGTAACATGTCACATTATACTCATGCTCATCTTTGATTGTTGAGTTTGGTTTTTTAATTTAAATTTTTAATTCTTTATAGTGCCAAATATATGATTTACCATAAAGGCATGCCATTTGGTTAAGTATATTTTGCAGCTCCACTTCATTGTTATTATTTGTTTCCATTCCCATTAATGCTTATTTATTCCTACATAGCAGTGCTACAAATGGAAAGTCTGAGACCATCACAGCTGATGTCAATCACAAGTAAATATACCAGCCTGCTTGCAGTGCATGGTGATGGGGCTATGCTTCTCTCCATACTAACTGGCATCGTAGTTTAGTGTTCTGTCTTTTGGGGTTCTGAAGGGAGGATGATTGAAGCTCTGGTGTGGGTACGCTCTTTCCTGGCGGCAGGTTTCTATCTGAATAATACTAACTCAGTATTGGTGCATGCAGGAAATGGGGAGCATGCTTTACTAAAGAATCTGAGCATGGGTGTTTGAGCCCATAGTGACATGGTTACAGGTTACAGAGAGAGAGAACAAAGTTGGATCCCAGCATACCCCTTGTAGCATAAGCTAGAAAGATGAAAATAGCATTCTACAATGAGTTTTACTGAATTGAATATACATGCTCCCATCATACAGGATGATAGAGATCTTTCTGTATTTCTGTCAGTTCAAGACCTAACAACCAAGCAGTGGTAGCTCATATAACACTAGGATTATGATGCAGAGTTGAACCTGGAAGTGAAAACAGTTGGGCTGGGAAGATATTTAGGGCAGGAGGCTGCAGACATTTATGCATCCTATAGGAGTGACCAGCTAGGCTGAGGACTCTTGAAGATAGCATTTACCTTGTTAGGCCTGAGAAGGTGGCTGGGTGAGAATTAACAGTGATCTGTTTCCGCTCTCTGATATTTCAGCTTTTCCCCAATATCTGGCTCCAGGTTTTCATTATATACTAACTAAAGTTCATGCAATACTTTTTGGCCTTGTTATTGTTTTGAGAAAGGGTCTTGGTTTGTAGCCAAGACTGGCCTCCTCTATTCTGTTGTATGCCTTTAAGTGCTGGGATTATGGCCACATGCTACCATATGTGACCAGAGTCATTGTCTTCTCATCATTGTGAGTTATTTAGATTCTAAAGCATGTATTTTATCAACAATTTTTATAGTTAGAAATAATATCTAAAGCATGTATCTTATAACTAATTTTTATAGTTAGAAATAGTATAACCTTTCTCATTTGGTTACTGAAAAGATTTTTTATTGTTGTTTTTGTATTAGTTTTGACATTATCTTTATAGCTAAAAGATCAGTTGATATTTTTGCTGCCTTTTAACAGTTACTAGATATAGAGGCTGGAGAGATGCTCAGTGTTTGAGAGCAGTGAGTATTCTTGCAGAGAACCTGAGTTCAATTCCTAGCATCCACATGGCAGCTCACAACTGTCTGTAACTCCAGTTCCAGGATATCTTATACCTCCTTCTGAGTTCCTTGGGCACATGGTACACAGACATAGATGCATACAAACTACCTGTACACACAAAATACAAATTAAAAAATAAATAAGCTTAAAAGTCACTAGATTTGGATTGAATTTTAAGATTGTCAGGTAATTTTGAAGCAAAGTTCAAGGCAAAAAATCTGGAGATAGAAATTGTCTCAGAAGTAGAGCCACTCTTGACACTTTCTACCCATGTGCCTCTTGTCATGCTGCCCATTTGTCCAGGGGACAAGGCCCTATGAGCATTGAGTCTCTGTAGACAGGAAAGGAGTCTTATCCTGTGGATGTCCCTGTGGACAGGAGAGGGGTCTATCCTATGGATCTGTTTCTATAGACAGGAGAGGAGTCTATCCAATGGATCTGTCTAGTTTCTTCCAGGAGTCCTAGATAACTGTTGCCATGGGAGCTGGGGCATGAAACCTTCTATTGTTTTCTCTTTCATCCATTATTGTTAATATGTAGACAAACTAACTAATTGTAATTTAGGAAATATAGCTTTGACTCTTGAGTTTTCTTATTGAACCATAGAGTTACCTTAAAAATGAAACAGTTTTTTAATGATGTAGCTAAAAGTAACATATTCTGTTTTTTTAAAATTCAGAAACATTAGGAGTGATTTTTTGATGTTGTTGTTTGTTAATCTGTTTGTTGCCTGTCTATTTATTTATTTATTCATTTATTCATCCATCCATCCATCCATCTATTTATTTATTTATTTGAGAGACGCAGTTTCTGTGTGTAGCACTGGCTGTCCTGGAACTCCATTTATAGATCAGGCTGGCCTTGAATTTACAGAGATCCACCTGCCTTCGCTTTCCAAGTGCTGGGATTAAAGACGTGTACCACCATGTCTGGCTCTTTAGTATTCCTTCCCATTGCCTTTTTTAGGGTAGAATAGTCAAACAAATGACATAATGGACTCACAAGAAATTTTTACTAAAAATTTCTATTACCAAAGGATGTCTCCAGAGAGTTGAAAATGAGATGGTAAAAGACTGTTGCTCAGTGGGTAAAGGCTTCCAAAAAGTTGTCCTCTGACTACCACATATGCACTTTGGGAAGCTTACCTATGCATGTATACACATAGAGGCACACACACCAATAATAAATAAAAATTAAGGAAATGAAATATGAGATGGAAATACCTTATGTGGGAGAGAGAAGAAACATCTTGGAGAAACTCTAAAGAACGGAAGCAAGGATGTGGAGTTTTGACAAAAGAGACATTTTTATTTTCCTTTTAGCTCACTGTTAGCTACTAAGGGGATAAGGGACCAGTTTGTTACTGGGCTATTTCACCTATAAGCTGAGAATCTATGTTTGGTGATGACCACTTCGGTCTTCCCTCCTTCTGGGCCTCTAAACTTGGCTAGTGAAGTTGTACAGTTTTTTGGTTTCTTCCATTTGGATTCAAGGGCAACCACTGTAGGTGCAGAATGGAAGTTATATATTCAGACCGGTTTTATATTGTTTCTTGGGTTCAAACCACCTTCTCATCATGATAACCAAAAACTTCAGGGGATGGGATCGAACTGGACCCTGTGCATCTTAATAATGTGCTAGGTCTTCACTCTGTCACTTGGTTTAGTATGACTGAGCTTCCCCAAGGGTCAAAGCCAGACCCCTTCTCATAAGAATATGCCACTTAGGTGGGGAGGCCTGTGTCTATTTTCTTGATACTAGACTGTCATTTCCCTTTGGACTTCATTTGGTCCTATGTCTAGCAAGCTTACAAGTTCACATCTGCTGTTGGTCTCCTAGGCTCTGAAGTATCATACACAGGAAAAGTAGTCATTTCTCAGCAGTCTATGGAGTTCAGGGCACGTATCCACACAAATTAAGGGATGTTGTGAGGCAGTATGTGATTGTGTTTTGATCATGTGGCATAAGTATACTAGTCTTGGAGACAGAATTTCTAGGTATCTAATACATTTAATTTTTCAGTGCATAGCAGCAGTCACTCTGAAATGAATAGAGAATAGGGAATGCTGGGGCTTGTGCTTTGGAGGATGGCTATGATTTTTACAGAGGGACCATACTTGGGATAACTTGGATTAATCTAAAGAAAGCTCTCCATTATTCTGTAGCTCCTCATTCTGCATGGAGGTAGCAGGATGCAGGGTATTGAGTGTACTCAGCTGACCTACCTGGAGAAAGACTGGCTTCCAGCGAGCCTTAGGAGCCCTCTGATTTTTACTGGTGTTACTGTAGGTTGAGAATTCATTCTTGGGAGAGGAGAGATCTTTAGCTTGAGGCTACAGAGAGGTTGGAGGTGGGGTTTGTGTGTGCGGTCTACTGTTGCTGACTGTTTTTTGCTTTTAAAAGAGAAGCCCTTGTTGGCTTCAAACTACTTTCTTTAGCTTCTTCAAGTGCTGGGGTTACAGGCATGTTTTATATGCCTTCCTTCCTTCCTCTTTTTAAAAATTCTTTAAAAAATTATCTTTTTAAGATTAAAATATAGTTGCATCATCTTCCTCATCTTTTTCTTCCCTTCAGTCCCTCCCACATAACCTGTCCCCTTTGGTTTCTTTCACAATCTTGGCCTCCCTCTTGTTAACATGTTTATGTAAATATCTTGTTAATATATGTATGTAAACAGACAGAGTGTAAATACAACCTGTCTGTTCCGGGTCACTTGCACATATAGGGTTTCAGGGCCAACCACTTGGTATTAGATAACCAACTAGAGGGCTCATCCCTGGGGAAGACTGTCCTGCTCTCAGCATTCCTTTGTTCCTGAAGTCCTTGGTCTAGGGCTGGAGCTGTGTGCTCTCTCCCTTCCATGGTAGCCTGTCTGCTGGTATTGCACTTCTTCAGCTCTTGTGTAGGCAGCCTGTTGAGGAATCCTGTGTGAAGCTTCCCTGTCTTTTCCAGAAGTCACACTGAGCTCTTCTGAGCTGTTTCCTGGACCCTTGGTATTGGAGTTCTATTGTAAATGTATTAATTGAGGCAGGGTACCTCATGATCACTTTATCCTCTGTATTTTTAACTAGCTGTGTCCTGTAATGCTTTCCTTTGTTATACAGAGAGATTTCTTTGGTGAGGGGTGAGAGCTGTACTTATCTGTGAGCATGAGGATGGGTATTTAGACTATAGTTAGGGATTATGGTGGTTTAGTAAAGTGATGGTGGTTGGTTCTCCTCTGAGGTCATGACTTCACTGTCCCTGGATGATTGGTTAAATTCCCAGTATCAGGTTTAATTTACCTCTACATTACACTGTTAAGTGGACTATCAGTCCAATTAGAGAACTACTGGTTACCATCAACCGTGCCATTATCACACCCTTATGCAGTCCAGGCTGGCCTTTGTTATGTAGGCAAGGATAGCCTAGAACTTTTGATCTCCTGCCTTTACCTCCTGAGTACTAGGATTACAAACATGCAGACCATGCTTGATCTATGCAGTGCTGGGGATTGAACCTGTGCCTCATGCATGGTACGCAAACAGTTGAGCTATATTCTGAACCTCCTGTTCGCAAGATTCTTGAGATAATAGCACAGCTCTTCAAGAACTGGCTATAAGGAAAACAGTGTTGACTTATTTTAGATTACATAGGAATTGAGAATTCCAGATGTCTATAGATAACAGACGATGACCTAGAATTGACAAATGATGACTTTGTCCTTGACTTTCCTCGGCACTTTCTGCCTGAGTACCTTAAAAGACACTTGGTAATATAAATATTTTGAGACATATTAAATTAACTGAGCTGATAGAGTGTATGAGATAAATGATGGAATGAAGAATAAGATGTTTTCTGTCTGCTGTTCAATTTGGTTTTCATTGCCTACTTGTGGCTCCTGAATGTTTGAATGTGATGATTATGGCTGAGAAAAATTTGGAATTATAACTAATTTGAATGTTTTCATATTAAGTATCACTGTGGCCACTGTGTGGACAATGCAGCTCTAGAGTATTTGTCAACATGAGGATCTGACTTTCAAGTTTGTTCTTTGTGGGAATTGGAATAAATGTGAAGGAATCAGGAGACCCAGCAGTGGGCCCAGCACATAGTATATGTCTGATCAATAGTCCCGGTTATGAACAAATGAGATGATGTAAGAGGGTAGTATCTAAATAGCTGGAAGTAATTTTAGGTTCTTGGTCAAGTAGTTTGTATCTGACCACGAGAATGTGTTAACCTTCAGGGAATTTAATGGAGAATAGGACCCAGGTGGGCTGCAAGCTTCTCAAAGGAAAGCTATGATCTTTATTTTCATACTAGCAAGTAATATGGGAAGTAGAATTTTTAATATGTATGTATTGTTTTTCTTAGCTTGAAAGATGCCAATGATGCACCGATCCAGTGTGAAATCTCTCCTCTTACTTCCTATGCTGGAGAAGTAAGTTTACTTCACTTTCCCATCTGTTCTTTTCCCAAGTGTTGTGTATCTCCAAATAGCTAAATGTTTGCACTGGCAAGAAGTGGAGATTATTTGAAGAGAGAGGTATGTTAATTATCTCATGGATCATGCCACAGCACACGCTGGTACCCTGCGAATATGTATTATTACTTACCAGTTTAAAATAAACTTTACAAAAGTAGGGATCTAGTGCTGTCTTAAGTTTCAGTACAGTTGATTCAGAGAATGCAGTGCTTTCCTAGGAAGTGAGCAGGAGGAGCTGTGTCTGTTCTGAATTCTTGGTAACCTCTGCTGGCGATCATCTCTACCAGTGATTCTCAACCTCTGGGTCATGACCCCCTTTGGGGTTGCATGTCAGATGCTTGCACTATGATTCCTGACAGTATTAAAATGACAGTTATGAAGTAGTAATGGAATAATTCTATGATTGGGGGTCACCACAACACAAGGAGCTGTATTAAAGGGTTGCAGCATTAGGAAGGTTGAGAACCACTGATCTATACCATAAATGAACTACTTGAAGTCTACAATAGGTTTTACCTGCTCATTAATGCCCATGTAGGCTTTTAAAAATGAGATGTGTTTTATAATCACTTGGCTGCTTTTTTAGTGCAGTGCAGGTTTGTTTTTAGGTTTTTGTTTTCCCAGATATCTGCTTTTTCATATACTTGGACTGATACCTTTCAAACCCATGAAGTTGAAGTTCCCTACTTTTCTGGTTACATATAATTTCCTGGAGTTTCTTATTTTTTTACTATAGTAGCAGAGATAACTATCTTGCTTAGAAAGTTAACTTTTTACTGATGATTGTGGGATAAATGATTAGCATCTTATTAAATGTAGAGATTGCATTATAATCACTTGGCTACTATATACTAGGTTCTGGGTTTCATCCATACTAGTGAAGAAAACAAACAAACAAAACAACACAAACCAAAAAGAAAAAAAAATTGAATTTTTTTTGGTATTTGTCTTATCTTTCACAAATCAGTTATTAAGTCTAGTTTACAAATTATGTGAAGTAGACTTTTAAATTTTTCCTCTCCAATCAACTTTTGGCTTTCATACTTTAAAACATTAGAGCATCCACCACCATCCACCAGGGACAAAGACATACTTGTAGCAGGCTCTCTCTCTCTCTCTCTCTCTCTCTCTATATATATATATATATATATATATACACACACACACACACATATACATATATATATACACACATATACATATATATATGTATATGTGTGTATATATATGTATATGTATATATATGTATGTATGTATATATGTATAATTTTTTTTTTTTTTGGTTGAGACAAGGTTTCTCTGTTTAACATTCCTGGCTGTCCTGTAACTCGATTTATAGACCAGGTTGGCCTCAAACTCATTGAGATCTGCCTCTGCCTCCCAAGTGCTGGTACAAAAGGTGTGTGCCACTACCACAGGCTTTCTTTTGTGCCACCAACCAGCTTTCAGATCACTGCACAGAGACTTATTATTAGTTATGAATGCTCAGCCTTATCTTATGCTTGCCCCACTAACTCTTACAACTAAATTTAACCTGTTTCTTTTCTCAGGGCTTTTTTCCTTTCATTCAGCATGTTCTACGCTCACTGCTTCCTCAGTGTCTGCCCAGCTAGCCTGGGCATCTCTCTCTTCCTCCCTTCTCGTCTTCTTCTTTTTTAGATTCTTCCTTCTAGTTATTCTCTCTACCTGCCAGCCACGCCTATCTCTCTCCTGCCTGGCTATTGGCTGTTTAGCTTTTTATTAGACCAATCAGGTGCCTTAGGCAAGCAAGGTAAAACAGCAACATATCTTTACGTCATTAAACAAGTGCGGCATAAACAAATGCAACACACTTTTACATAGTCAAAGTAATATTCCGAAACATAAACAAACGTAACATACTTTTATATAGTTAAAGTAATATCCTGTAACACCTGCTACTTTTCTGACTATGCTTCATTTCAATACTTTTAGGGACTAGAAGGTTATGTGGCAGATAAAGAGTTTCATGCACCTTTAATCATCGATGAGAATGGAGTCCATGAGCTGGTGAAAAATGGCACATGAATCCTAAAGTGAACTCTGCCGCATGGGAACCTTTGTTTTTGATAGACCAACTGTGAACCTGTGGGACCTCCCTCTTCTGGAAGACTGAAGTTTGTACATTCATGGAACTTCATAGATCCAGAGTCTGGACTTCACACAGCATTGTCATGAACCCATTGAAGGTCTTATTTATATTTTCTAACTATGTAAGTTCTTCCAAGCCAAGGCTCACATTGGCCTTCCAGGAAGTGTCCTCAGCTTGACTCCATCTGCGATGCTGAGCATGACTTCACTTGGAGCTGGAGGCCTTTGTTCTTGAAGTTGTAAATAGTGATAATAAGTCATTATACATTTCAAAGGGTTTCTAAACTTGGCTTTGTTTTATCAGAAATTAATGTTGTTTTTTTTTTTTTTAAATAACTGGACAATAAAATAAAATTATCTTCTTGTCTCTGAAAAGTTATTTGTACCTCTGTACCTCGAGAAAATTCTATTAGCAAAACAAAAACCTTGGGAGAATTTTTGAGATAATGCATTAAAAACAAACAGATGCAGTCCCAGCCATGTTCAAAGGCAGCTGACTCTGACTTCTGTTCTCTATCACCTTATAGTGTCTCTCTGCTAAAGATGTTCCTAGCCCTCTGCAGAGAGCACTTGGCTGAGTGTGTAGACATTTCTAGTACCTGGCTAGGTAGGATGGATAGTACTGCTAACACCATCAAGTAGACCCATTGCTCAGTGGACTTAGTAGCCTTCTCTAGCAAGGACTCATCTAGCCATTGTACCAGGCTTCAAGGCTGAAAAACATGTTTTTTACTTTATTGTTCTTCAGTATTTTGTAGTACTTAAGACTTAACAAATTTATCACTGTGATTCTTTTTTTTTTTAAATTAGAAGACTGAAAAATAAAAGCAAATGTGAATCTTTAATAAGTCATAGTTGTTGATAAGGGTTCTCTATGTATGAAAATACTGAGCATCATCCTTTAGTCCCAGTTCTTGGGAGGCAGAGACAGGCAGATCTCTGGTGTAGAAAAGAAAAGAAAGAAAGAATGAATACTTAGCATCTAGAAATTGTATTTATAAACCAACACATTTTGTTTTTCAATAATAAGCTGCCATTGGATGGACCACATGTAAACCCTTAAATGTCATTTTTGTTTTTTGAGACAGGGTTTCTTTGAATAACAGCTCTGGCTGTCCTAGATCTCTCTCTGTAGACCAGGCTGACCTTGAACTCACTGAGATCCACCCCCCCCCTTGCTTCCTTCCCCAAGTGGTGGAGTTAAGGTGTGCGCTACCACCACCTACCATTAAATGTCATTTTTTACAGTGCTTATGCATTTTTTTTTAAAAAAAAACTAAGGCCTAAATAGTATATCTAGTATATTTTCTGTTTCAACAACAGTCCAATTTTGCTATTATCTATCCAGTTTTTATAGAACTTGAGTTTTTCTTGGCACAAACTCCAAATGGATTACGTTTTTAGCATCTGAGTGCAGGATCCATTCTCATTTTTTCCTGACATCTGCTTGGTATTTATCTTCCTGTGATTTTAGTTTTCCAGTCTTCCCAGGAAAAAGGAGACATAGAACCTGGGATGACTATTTTTATTAGAGAGGAACAATAAGGGGGATTATCCAGCAAAGAAAACATCTGAGAGCCTGGGAGACATGAAATTATGAAGGAAAGCAGTTCTTGTTAAATCTTGCTTCAACTTCAGAAAATGCAGAAAGGGCTAACGTGTTTTAAAAATAAGAATTGGAATCATTTGGCAACAGCACAGGATTTATGTGAGAATTAATAGTTACTTTGAGTCCACACAGACCACACTATGACCATTTGATTGGTAGTAACAATGCTCAGACAAGCTTATGGGTGTGTCCCATGGCATCCACTGAAAGATGAACAAGACTCCAGTCCGGACTGCCGTAGCCAGGCTTGGAGGTTTCTAGCCACGGGAGGTTTTATTTCTAGCTCCAGCTTATTCTAGCATTTCCTTTTGATGACTCATTGCTGCAGTCTGCTCTGAGTTCTGCTGGTGAAGAGGTGAGAAAAAAACATGCATAACCTTAGAGTAACTGAAATACAGCCATTCCTTTTGCTTTGGATTCTGATTTTCTATTGCCAGAGACAGGAGATTTTGCAATTCAGTCTGTTGACAAAAGACAATTTTTACCTCAAAGGTCTTAAGAGATAACTTATTCTGGAGCCAAATATGAGTGATCATAGTCCAGAAATAACAGATTTAGATTACCCCAAATTCCATGTTCCAATGTGGAAGTATTTATGAGGTTTTCATTATAGCAACAAAGAAAGTTATAAATCAAGGTGCTTTTCAAATACTCTGAAGATTAAAATGAATCAGAGATGTCAGTTATAAGCCTTCTTCTGTCTCAGTTATAAGCCTTATGCAACCTCCTGGTTGATTGGACTAGAGTTTTGTTAAGGTTAATACATTCCAAAGGCTTTTTTTTTTTTAAGTTTGTTAATCACAGGATGCTAGATCATCTAGGTGACTAAAAATAGCCCAAGATAAATAAGGTAATTGTAATTGTACTCTGGATCTGCACCATTCCAACCCTTTCACAGCATTGAAGTTCTGATTAGTCAATCAATCTTTGCTGCACATCTGGCTTTTCAAGAACTCTTGTTTATACCTCTGCAGCCCAATTTTCTTTTTTCTTTTTCTTTTTTTTTCTGTTACAGCTCTGGCTGTTCTGGAACTCAACTTTTGTACACTAAACTGACCTTTAACTCACAGAGAACCTCCTTCCTCTACCAGGAGTGCTAGGAATAAAGACGATTAAAGTCAGTGTGCCACCACTGCCTGACTTCTAGCCCCAATTGTTAGGAAAAGCACACTGAGAAGTGATGCATGAGTCAGCCAATGAGGCCCAACTGCCCATCACATATCCAGCACTATAGAGGCATTTAAAAAAATACAGTGCAAAGCTCATTCTTTCAGTGTTTTGTTTTTCTGGACAGTGGTAGTGCACACCTTTGATCCCAGCATGCCAGGAACAGACACAGGCATAACAACAGCAACATCAAAAACCCTCACCAGCTTTTACTTCATTGAAAGAGAAAATTAAAATAACACAGTAGGAAGATAACTCATTGCTAAGAAGGAATTTCAATAAGAGCAAAGTAATCACTTGATGTATCTAGTAATGTAATCTAGTTGATGAAATCATCATCAACTAGAGAATTCCTAAGAACTCTATTGTGTTAGGGTTTTCCAGGGAAATCATTTATAGGACATTGATAGACAGGAGGTGGACAGGCTGCCAAGAGTTCTTTAGAGATGTTTCCTGACACCTGGCTCATGAGGTTGTGGAAGCTAACTCCTGTGAAAGAGTCAGTGGTATAACTCAATCCAATCAATCCGGAGAACCAATGATGTGAGTCCTACACAGAACCTGAATGCCAACGTCCTGGGCTAGAGGATGGCTGTCCCAGCTCAAACTGCAAATGCATGCTTACTCAGCCTTTTTGCTTTGTCAGGCCTTCCGTAGTTCCCACATGGATGAGGCTGATGATTACTATGTACTGATTCTCAGTTTCAGATGCTAATGTCTTCTATTCCTCCTTCCCTCACCTCCCCAAGCATCTTTAGAGACACTGTCACCAGGCACAGTTCTCTAGGCTTTCCATGGCTTAGAGAATGGAGTTGACCCAAAATGAACATCTCATCACTATGGGAACATAGATGCTTAATAAATTGGGCTTAGATCATTAAGTTCTAACAAGAAAATAAATGTATGCCACCTACTAAACTATTCACATAAACTTCAGAAGTTTACCACATGGAGGTTAGTGATGCTAATGCCTCTGTGTCAGCCTGCTCCAGTCTCTGGGATGTGCTGTCACTGCTTGGCTAACTATGTGTTTAAATTGTCTCCATTTTTGGCTGAATTTCTTTTTAATTTGAGAGGACAACCAAGGAGAAATCTTCATCTCGTAACAATGACATTATTCTAACTATACAATGATCAAAAATTGGCAAAATGAATTCATGATAGAAAAAGAATAACGAAGTCCTACAATGGGATATCAACTGAGCAAGGGACACAGGGAACTTCCCAGGTTTTTATAAAAACTCTTTAGGTGGACTTTTCTGTCCTGCTGTCCCAAATAACCACATTGGGACTATTTACTGATTATAAATGCTCCGCCAATAGCATATTTCTTATCTATGCTCTGCTATGTGCCTCAGTACCTTTTTCCTGCACAGCAAGTTCGTTTCCTGCTTCCTCTCCATCTCCTTGCTCCTCTGAGACTCTTCACGCTCCCTTTTTGTCTGCCAGTCCTACCTAACTTCTACCTGTCCAGCTATTGGCCAGGCAGCTTTATATTCACAGAGACATATATTCAGACCATGTAAAGGAATATTCCATAATAATCTGTACTTAGTCATGGAGACATACACAGAAAAAAAAAACCGTAAAGCCAAATAGTTAATATATGTATATATATTTTATTCTTTGAAGCTATGCCTCAAGAAAACATCTTACTCTTCATGCATTCTTCTTTCAAGATGCATTATAATTCAATGGTCAAAGATGGAGTCAAATAACTTAACATTTTATTACCAGTATATGGAAGAGGAGAGATTAAAAATCCAAATCCTCTGGCTCTAAAATCTTGCCAACCCAAATAGCATTCTGAAAATGTTGAGTACACTCTAAAGTGTTATCAATAAGGAACAGGAGAAAACAGTTGTTTTACAAGGGCTAAACTCTGTGCTGAAGAGGAAATGGGAAACTTAGAAGTAAGGGATGACAATTGATTTTGGTGAACTTGGTCAATAGTTCGAGGAAAAGGCAATCTGGTAAGCTTTGGCCTTTGGTATCTTAGTTGGGAAGGATTATAGCACAAGAAAAGAAAGAGCCTGATAATGGGACCAGATGGCAGTGCTAAGGCCCAGCTTGGGCCACTGGGAACTAGTGGGACTTTGGACAAAGTTATCAACATCAGGCCTGGACCTGGGTGACATTTTTTTGTTATCAGGAAGGTGGGAGTGTGTATGTGTGTGTGTGTGTGTGTGTGTGTGTGTGTGTGTGTGTGTGTGTGTGTGATGATAGCAGAGCTCTTCTGAGAATAATATTTAAGGGAATCGGGCTATATTTAGGCAAATCTAACTGTTTCAAGGGAAAGGTTTCTACATTCTCAGCACGTGTCCATCTGCTTATAAAAGACATACTGAAGAGTAGTGCACTTGGCAGTCTGGGCTTGGCACAACCTACAATTTGTGTCTTGGGTTGCAGGGGAAAACTGAGACTACCCTTGAAGTGAAGAAACTTGAGAGACTAGCTGCCTTCCTTATGGGCTCATTTTCAGCTCAAAGACATGCAGGCATCCAAGTAAGATCCAATTGAAGGTTCAAGGATACTCTTGAAATTTACAACTATTAGTCAAAAGCTATTGGGGAGGGGCTTGTAACTTGATTGGTTCTTACATTGTGTCATAATGTCCAGAAGAAGATTGGACACATCTGCTGTGTTTAGAGTTTTCTTTTTAAGAGCTGTCTGGAATTCTCTACAATGTAGCTGTTGTCTTTTTCTCTGTGACTTAACCTACTTTTAATATGCCCAGCTGCCAGGAGGACTAGTGTAAAGAAAACTTGAGGTTAATAATGTGAGGGTATCAGACTCAGTATGGTGGTGCACACCTGTAATTATAGCCCCTGAGAAATGGAGGCAGGAGGATCCCAAATACACGGTGAATCTGGAGCGAGCCTGAAATACATGAAATCCTGTCATGAACAAACATAAAACACCAGCGTAATATTCCAAGTCCTGAAGCAGAATGTGTTTGGCAGGCTTGGTTCTTCACATCTGGCTGTGTTATAGACGATTTCCTGTGAGTCAGCTGTGTCCCCCCACCCCCACCTCTGGTTTCCCCAGGCGAAGGTGGTGTCTTGGCAGGCCATAGTTTTGTGGCTTTCGTGGAAGAGTTATGTCTGAGCAGTAGAGGGCGGTATAAACAAATGCTCCCATGAATAGCCTCTCAACCCTGGTTAGACCTGGAGCCGGGGGCTTTGGTTCTGTAGCAAAGAATGTTACCGAGAATCCTCTCAGAGGCCAGCTCCTGCCCCTAACCAGCTTACCATGCCCGCACCCTACAGGTGTGTCTTATATCACTTCTCCTACTTGTAACAGACCAGAATACTTAGCTTTGTTCTGCATATAAGTAACTGAGGTTCTAAAAGAAGTGACTCCCTTAAGGATAGCATCTAGTTAGTAACAATCCAGATTCGAAGTTAGATTGAGCTGGGGTCAGGAACAGACAGCAGCTATTCACCGAGAGTAATTCAGCCCTGAGTGTGGGTTAAATAGTAGAGGCCGTGGGAGAAGACTAAGGACAGAGAAATAGCAATAGCAAGGGTTGTACACATTGGTGAGATTTTCTTTTTAAAGGCTTTTCTACATTTCACTTCAGCAAAAGCCCTTTTCAAAAGAGGGACAGGCTGGTGGTGTAGCTCAGTGGTAGACTGCCTAGGCTGTGTGGGTTTAAAGTCTAGCAACCCCCCCCCCAAATTGTAGTAAATTTATTACAACCAAAATATGATGTGTCATTTCATTGAATGAATCATTTTTCTTGCATGTAGAAAGTTAAATGATGATATAAGAAATCTAATCCTTTACTTCACCCAAGCTCAACTTTTAAAAATTATTATTAGTAGAAGTAGTGTTAGCATTTCATGTTTTTTGGGACAGGGTTCCTCTGTGTAGCTTTGGAGCCTGTCCTGAAACTTGTTCTGTAGACCAGGCTAGCCTCAGACTCACAGAGATCTGCCTGCCTCTGCCCCTGGAGTGCTGGGATTAAAGGCATGAGCTACTATCACTCAGTTTATTATTACTATTATTATTGTTGTTGTGTGTATAAATGTGTGCCATGGCAGACATATGAAGAACAGAGGATAACTTTGTAGAGTTGATTCTCTTTTCGTACCCTTATGTAAGTTCTGGGGTTGAACTCAGGTTATTGACTTTGTAAATCAAGTGCTCTTTCCTCCTAACCCACATCATTGGCCCCACATTATTGTAGCTTTTATTTTAGTATTATTATACTTTGGTTCTTAAATGCCCCCCGAAGGCCAAGCTCCGAAGCCATGCTCATCAGCTTTTGATGTTTTTGGGAGATAGCAAAAGCTTTAGGAGGTAAAGGCTGGGGAAGGAAGTCACATCTTTGGGAGCACACCCTTGAATGGGATGTTGGGACCTTTAGGAGGTAAGGGCTAGGGAAGGAAGTCACATCTTTGGGAGCACACCCTTGAATGGGATGTTGGGACCTTGGCCTTTTCTCCTCTCTCTGCTTCCTGGCTGCAGTGAGGTAAGCAGCTTTGTTCTATCCTGGGCTCCATTTCATCTCCCCTCCATGATGTTCTGGCTCATCATAGAGCCAAAGCAACTGGACTAGAGTAGCCATGGATGGAAACCTCAAAACTGTTAGCCAGAGTCAATCTTTGTTCTGTATAAGTTGTTTTTCTTGACATTTTATCACAACAGCAGAAAGCTGACTAACGGGCATTTACATCAATATGTACATAGATTTGTATTTCATGTATTGGTATTATGACTTACTAATTCATGAGGCAATGACAAGAAAGAAAAAGGGGTATATGAATAATGGAATAAAAATGGTATATTATTGTATTATAGATATTTATAATCTTATAGAAATACAGTTATAGATAGTATTCATTAACTTTCTGGTTTTTTAAATGAGGAATTAGATTTTTTTACACTCTTTCTTATATTCCCTTTATTATCTTAGAATGTCCTTAAAAGGGATGCAGCATGAGATTGGGATAAGGCAGTGTTAACATTTTAGTGATTATTCTTATATAGATATGTCCGACAATCAAGCCAGTCATGTACTATGCTTATGCTTTTTTACTTCTTAAAAGATTTAGTTATTAGCTTTAGCTGCTTGTGGCTGACTCCCCTAAGATAGCAGGGGACATACCCCTGTCATTCTTCTAGAAAGGATGAATAGCAGGTATGATATTTGGATTTATGCCTATATTAAAATATCTTTAATTAATAGTCTGGGTGCAACATTTCAGCCTCAAAAAAGATTTGTTTATTAGCTTCAGTACTGATCTCCAGAACTCTGATATAATACTGACTTACCTCAGAGTCTCTGTGTATTGTTTCCCACTGAGCTTGGACCATCATTTTACTTCATGAGAAGATTCATTAGTAAGATATTTTTTATTAATTTTGTTGGCTTCTTGATGCCTTTAAAATTAAATTTGTGTTTACTTACTTTGAAATATCTTTTACCTCATTGTTGCTCCCCTTCGTTTTTCTCCTTTTTCCTTTGAAGTTCCTATGGAATTCTGAACCAGCAGAACTCACTTTCTCATTCCCAGTATTTTATTTTTTTCTGCCTTTTGATGAATTTATTTTTTTAGATTCAAACACTTCTTTTTTCTGTTAGAACTTTCAATCTTGCTTACAATATTGATTTAATTTCTAGCAGTTTTTTCTTAATTATGATTCTACTGCACAAAATTATTTTGAATCAGGTACACAGCTTTACCCAATTGCATTCATTTTAGTGAAAGTTTGAGATCTCTTTTGTATACTTCTGTTATGATCATTATCTGTTTTCTCCAAATTTCTCTTTTTCTATTTGTTTGAATTACTTGTTTATATGTAAAATAATGAATGTATTTGTTTTATTTATACAATTATTTGTATTTACAACATAGCTCCAAAGACAAAATGGGAACACATATGCATTGAGGCTTGTGTCCTTTTGAACTTTACTGTAGGATTTTGAGGAGTTTGAATGGCAACATCCTTGGACAAACAATGAACATTGCCCATCAAACACTGCTTTCAAATTAGTGCCCTTTTCTATTCTCTTCTCTGCTTGGTTCTCCTCAGTTTTGATATGATCTTTGGCATTCTTCTTGCAAGAAGCCTGGTTCTGTGGCAAAGTAGGTAGAATTGGAGGCGTTCACTGCTTGGGCTAAGGAGGAGGCTGTAACCTTGCTGTATCTCAGACAGTTTTCCAGACATTCTCCTGTAGCAGCTTGAGCATCATCTCTGCACTCTAGGATAAGTGGCACCCAGTACTAATTTTTCTCAGAGAATTGTGCCCTACTTAGCAGTGTTATCTCCAAGTGTTGACTCTTGAGCTTAAAAAACTTAAAATATATAGACTTTGTGTTGGTCACTTTCATTTTCAATGCGATTGGATTTTGGAATTACCTGGGAGATACACCTTTACCAGAAGGGACATTCCCAGAGAAGTTTAACCATTCAAAGAGAAGACCCACCCTGAATCTGGCACACCGTTACTTTTTTCCTCCAGTTCTTTGTAGGTCCTCCCTCAAGATGGTCCCTTTCCAACTTTATGACATTTTCATGACCTTAAAAAAAATGAAAATAACCAAATAACCCACTGAGAACACTTAGTGCTGTCCACATGCACACTGATTTGGGGCCATCAGATAGAGCAACCTACCAGTAGCCATATACACAAAGAAAGATGACTGTCCCTCCACCAGAAGCTATCAGTTGCCAGCATCTTCTCAGCTGGGGGTGGGGCCTTGTCTTTATCCCATCCCTGCTGGAGTTTTGACAGCCTTAATTTTGTATGGATAACCCCAGCTAATGTGAGTTCATGTGTACAACTGTTATTTCAAAGCATTCATATCCACTCTTCAGTTCTTGCAGTTTTTCAACCTTTCTTCTGCAGTGTTTCCTAAATCTTGGGTGCAGACATGCAATATAGATGTCTCATTGAGAGCTGAAAACTCTCAGTCATTTATTCTTAGCATTTTGACTAGTTATAAATCTGTGCACTAACTATTGCAAGCTACAATAAATGAACAACAACAAAATCAGTGCTGGCTGGTTTTATGCATCAACTTGACACAAGCTGGGGTCATCAGAGAGGAAGGAGCCTCAGCTGAGGAAATAACTCCATGAGATCCAGCTTAAGGCATTTTATCAATTAATGATCATTGGGGGAGAGTCCAGATCATTTTTTATGTCGTCCCTGGGCTGGTGATCCTCAGTTCTATAAGAAAGTAGGCTGAGGGCTGGAGAGATGGCTCAGGGGTTGGGAGCACTGACTGTTCTTTCAGAGGTCCTGAGTTCAATTCCCAGCAACCACATGGTGGCTCACAACCATCTATGATGACATCTGGTACCCTCTTCTGTATACTGTATACATAATAAATAAATAAATCTTTAAAAGGAAAACAATTTTTTTTAAAAAAGGAAGTAGGCTGAACAACCCAGGGAAGTAAGCTGGTAAACAGCACTTCTCCATGCCTCTGCATCAGCTCCTGCCTCTGAGATCCTGCCCTGTTTGACTTCCTTCAGTGGTGACCAGCAATACTGAAGTGTGAGCCTAATAAACCTTTTCCTTCCCAACGCGATTTTTGGTCGTGGTGCTTTGTCACAGCAATAGAGATGATGACTAAGACAAAACCTAAAACATTGTATAATGTTTCTGTTAGGTTAACTTAGTGGCTAGCTATAAGAGAAATTTCTTCAGATAGTTTGAACTAGATGTTTCTCTACTTTCTGCTGGTGGATTCTGTGTGGATGCTGGGATTCTCTTACTGCACTGCTGAGTGTGTATCACTCCTTTTCTCTTCAATTCTTGCTTGTGCAGTATCTCATTGTTAGCGCAAGTTGAGAAGATACATCGTTTCCAGGCATTTCCAGGCATACTTATGGGCTTGGTTTTGATTCTTTTATTGTTTTGGTTTTTCAAGGGGTTTTCTATGTAGTTTTGGCTGTCCTGGGACTCACTCTGTAGGCTGGACTGGCCTGGAACTCACAGAGATCCATTTGCTTCTGCCTCCCTGAGTGCTGGAACTAAAGATGTGCACCACCACCTGGCAGTTTTGAGTCTTTTAGATCCCTAAGAAAGTAATGGGGAATTTTTCAGTGTTTATGATAGATATATATTTTCTTTTAAGTATCTTGGCCAGCTTCTTGTTTGTTGGGATGTGCATTGCTACCTAGGTCACTGTAGCATTGCCATTGTGTGTTTTTCTGGTAAACATGTTAAAGATAGTTTCTAGACAGTTGTCAGATGAGGAGGAAAGGCAGTGAGGATTATAGGAAGTATCTTTTGAAAACTTTTCAAACCTGCTGACTCTAGAAGCATTAATTAGAGGCTAATGGGTGGTTCTTTTTCACAGATATGGTTTTGAGGCTCTTAGTTTGAATCTTTTATTTTAGTGACTTAGGAGCAAACTTGGGGCTTTGTGCAGGTGTGTGTGTGTGTGTGTAGATGTGTGTTGAGGCCAGAGATTCATGTTGAGTGTCTTCTTTAATTGGTCTCTGCCTTGTTTTTTGAGGCAAGGTCTCTCACTGAACCTAGAGGTAGTCAACTATCTAGACTGGCCAGCCAGCGAGTGTCATGATCCTCTAGATTACAGGTATGTGCTGCCATTCTCAGCTTTTATATAGACTCTGGGGATCTGAATTCAAGTCCTCCTTCTTTCACAGCAAACACTTTCCCAACTGAGCTATTTCTTCAGCCATGCCCACCCTGCACACTTCTCTTTTCATACAGGTTCTCATATAGCCTACGCTGGCCTTGAGCATGCTGTGTAGCCGAGGATGATGTTGGCCTTCTTCTGATCTTCCTGCAGGCTGGCCTTGAGCATGCTGTGTAGCCGAGGATGATGTTGGCCTTCTTCTGATCTTCCTGCAGGCTGGCCTTGAGCATGCTGTGTAGCCGAGGATGATGTTGGCCTTCTTCTGATCCTCCTGCAGGCTGAGGCATGGGATTCTCTATCGATTTATAAGGCTACTGCCATGCTGGGCAGCAGAAGGTAAGAAACAGGGCAAGTTAGAATTCACAAAGCTTGTAACCCTTGCCCAACTTTAGAAGCCTTTCATTAATCTCTCTTCAATTGTTACAAGTGTCTGGAAAGTTGATTTTAACAATTTCTGAAGCGCTCCTGTTTTGTGGAATAGTTTCTTTTCTTTCTTTCTTTCTTTCTTTCTTTCTTTCTTTCTTTCTTTCTTTCTTTCTTTCTTTCTTTCTTTTTTTAGAGGTGCTTACTACCCAGCGGCAGATTCTCCCGACTTGCTGGCTCTCAGGGGACAAGCACATGGTTGTTGACTACCTTGAAAATACTCAAATTAATGTCTTCAACTTTTTTATTTTTTTTTTATCTAAAATGCTAGCTACACCACAGCACACAGAAAAAAATTTTTATAGCCATGCTTCAAGGCATGTGAGCACGTGTCCTATCTGCAGTGGAGTACATCTTGTGGCTGATCCAATGGCTTTGATTTCAAAGGAGGGACAGAGTTGGTGTATAGCAACACAATCAGATACCAAGTGCTTAAACAATTTAAAGAGTACAAACAGTTTTTCCTTGCCTATCCTCTTAGACATACACAAGGCAGAAACACACAGGCCTTTTATATTTATTGGTGGGTAAACTCAGGCATTGAATTTCATGGTTTAGACCAAAATCATATAACCAATGCTTACCTAAGAGATGTGATTGTTTGAGGCTCACAGGGTGTACCAAAGAGGTTGTAATGAGCGGTTAAGCCACCCTTACAAGGATGGAGGAGACGAATCCCAGAGGCTCCAGTTTCTGCTGCTTTCAGAAAAATCTCCCAATATAGTCTGTTCTTCATTACATTAAACAGATTCTCAAGGGAGAAAGGCTTCCCATGACAGAGCAGAAGTCTGCCACACTGTCTGGTCAGCATACCAGGCAGAACAAAACTCTCGGTTTTTAATCATCAAGGCGAGAAAAATACTGTTTTAGATACTTTCCCTCTTAATATTTTTTCAAACGTTCAATTGAAGTTTTTGATAGTATCACATTCCCACAAAATATTGTTTCTTTAGTCAATATTGAGTTTATTCAGGCCCCCAACCCCAGAACACAAATTTTATTTTCATTTGATTCTTTTTTTTCCTGAAAAGTGCAAATTAAGTCCTTTTGTATTATCCAAAAGAACAGGATTCCTTTATCTCTTTCATCCTTCCTCTCCCAAATAATCACTCCTTTGTGAAGACCCAAACACTAGCAAGCCAGCAGTGATCTGGACTCTTTCAAGTCCTATATTTAACCAGCAAGTTGTTTATTCAGAAACACAATCTGACTTACCGGGTACCCAGTTTTTGTTTAATATATCTGAGAGCAAGTATTGCCAGCCCTTGTGGAAAGGCTTCCCATACACAGCAGAGACCATTTAGTATAAAATAGGACATGCCAAAATTATATCATTTGATAAAGCTCCAAAGTGGAAAATTAAAAGTTTGGCCTGTATTTTTATCATTCCACAGATGTGAGGGGTGCATGTGGCTGCTTCTTCTCTTCTTCTGAATTTTTCTTTGAAGTGCAGTTTTTTTCATTATCCTTGAATATACATTTTGGAGAACATTCTGATTATACAATATTGTGTTTCAGAATCAAATATTCTGTGGGTTGCTTCTAGCGACTTGGTGTTTTAAACTGATCCCAATGCAGAAATGAAATAGTTGAAGAAACTGGGATTGAGGGCTGGGCTTTGTGTGGATGCCTGGATTCCCTTGCACCCTTAGCATCAGAGCCTTCCCTCATTTTCCTTTACTACCCCTGGGGAAATTACTTTAGACTTGCCAAGTTACTTTAGATTTAGACCCAATGACCAGGCCATCTTTATGACATTTTCTCAGAGATGATTGCTGTACACTGGATTGAAAATCAGGATACCTGCATTCTGTGACCACACACACACATACACACACACATGGTTTATAGAAGACCCTAGGTTTGATTGTTAACCAGAGTAATCTAAAGTTATTCATCCCCCAGAGCCCTTCCTTTTGAGACAGGGCTTCACACTGAAGCCAGTCTGATCCCCCAGGCTCTGAAGTGCTGGGGTTACAGGGATGTACTACCATGTTGGTTCCAGCCTCAGTTCCTTCTGTAGTATTGAAGAGACAGGGGGAGAGAGGATGAAGGAGGAGTCAGACTCAATGAGCTTCAAACTTCCTCATGTAACTTATGTTTTCCTGTAGCCCAGGGAAGAAATATTTCTGATTATTCAATAGAAATCTAAGTTACCCAGTGTTTGACCTTTCTAAATTTCCTGATCATGCTCATTTCATGCATTTCTAATAGATAGTTAGCATATGTTAAGTACAGATGCACACGTGTGTAACATAAATCCTCGTTTTCAACTTTCTAGTTAGTTAACATTTATTTAGTGGCCAGTATAATTGGTGTCAATTATATCATACCAGTATGATACCAATGTTGTTGCAGTTACTCCAAAGTGTGAGTAGCCCGGTTAGCTCTCACAGTGACTATGAGCAGGTATCAGGGACACGAGACACAAGAGACTGCATTTCATTGCTGACAGCCTGCAGTAGAACTAAAACCCATCCTCACGAGGAATAATGGCAGTGATCACTGCACCATGTACATGTAACAGTTCCTCTTATATTCCCTCTTCAAAGAGATTCACACTGCTAGCTTTCTATTCTTTGCTTTTCACTGTTAAGTGGAATAAAATATCATTCTTCATTTACTGCTTTTTTTCCTCCTCTCTATATTCATAACTCAGTTCTGTGAACAAGCTTCTCATTCTCATTCTCTCTCTGTCTTTCTATCTCTCTGTCTCTCTCTAAGACAGGGTTTGTTTTTTTTCTGTGTGTGTGTGTGTGTGTGTGTGTGTGTGTGTGTGTGTGTGTAGCCTTGGCTGTCCAGGAACTTCAAGATCCACCCTTCTCTGTCTCCTAAGTACTGGGATTAAAGGTGTGCACCACCACTGCTGTTCCTGCCTCTTTAAGGACGAGAGCTTCTGGTTCAGATTCATTCTTTTGCATCCCTTAGTCATCTCTTGTGCCCAGAGGTAGACACTGTTGTGTTCCTGCACTTTTTGTTGTCAACCTAAATGGCTTCGTCTCTTCCCTGGTTCTGTCATACAAGTTCTAGTCTTTGGGACCTTATCATCATCTGTTTTGCTTTGAAGACAAGGTTTGCTTCTCCTGCCCTTGATGTTTTTGCTGTCTTGGTTCTCTCTGACTGGAATTCCAAACTACATTTATTTTTTTAAGACTAGGAAGGCTTTGTGACTCACCTAACATGAAGTCCTCTTGCCATTCTCTAAAATCCTGTACTGTTTGACTGAGATCTCTGTCATGTCCTGCTTTCTGCCATGTGTTATAGTGGTGCTTGTAATGAAACATTCACCATGAACTGCAAAAATAATGGGATAGATAGGTAAAGCATAGCCCTCACCTCCAAAATTTTCACTATGTATGTATACATACTGGAATACTACTCAGCTGTAAACAGAACAAGAGTCTGCTATTTCCACAGATATGGGTGAATCTGGAGGGCACTATGTTAAGTGAAATAATCCAGGAATAGAATGATAAAGACTAGATGCTCCCATTAACTTGTGGTAGCTTAAAAAATCCTCATGTGAGGCCAGTAGGATGGTCTAGTGGATAAAGGTGTTTCTTATAGATGCCTGACCACATGGAGTTCAATTCGTGGAACCCATGTAAAGGTCAGAGGAGATGACTGACTGTCCAAAGTCATGATATGCACATACTCACGTACACACATCATAATACACACACAACAATAATGAAAAATTCAAATAACTTATGCATTAGAGTACAGAGTGGAAGAATATTCACTGCTGCTGGAGGAGGTGGGATGGGACAATGGGAAGAAGTTGCTAATGGTTACAAAATTATTGTGAGACAGGAGGACCAAATTCTGGTTGGACAGAGGGCAGGCCAATCATAGCTTATATCATGTTGTGTATTTCAAAAATTACCATAAAAGATGATGTTAGTGTTCTCAGTACGAAAGAATGATAAATGTTTGAGGTGGCAGCTATACAAATGTTGTTCTTTGATGACACAGTATATACAAATATGAGAACATCACACTATACCATGTAAGTATGTCCAGCTTTTACATCAATTAAAAATTAGCAAAAAGAAGCATATAGACCGGCAGAGGAAATACTTATCTGAATATTCAATATGGTGTGGCCGAAAGAAGGGGAGATAATGTCAATGAAAGATAGAAAACAGAAGGATCAGAGCAAATGTGCTCCTTTGGTTGAGAGAACTATGCATCCTGGGGAGGTACTACCCCCTGACCTATAAGAAAGATCCTCCTTTTCTGTCTTTGAATCAGTTTTTGTCAGAGCAACTTGGGTCATGTAATTGTTTAGGAAAATATCTTCTAGTACTTTTTGGGTTAGGGTAGTTAATACTTGAGTAATACGAACTGGCCTTTGATATAATCTAATTAGTTGGAGCAAGATAGAGCTCCCCAGAGTGGCCTCTGACTTATAAACATGCTGCGAGATGAGCTGGTATCTGAAACGCTGGATCAGGGACAGTCATCAGAAGGCTTGGCCTCCAAAGAAGGAGGTCTCATGGGTGGAGATCTGGGTGAGAGGTTGTGATGAAGGTATGTTCAAGTGGCCAAAAAGAATGGTGGTATTTGCCTAGTGTCTTGACTTTAAACTTGTCCTAATGTGTTCCATTCTGTGGCTACAGAGCTGGGATTTTTGCAAACCAAACTCAGGGGTTCTCTCTCCAGCATGCTTGCTCTTGGGTTGTGACCATAGGAGGCAGGAGGTAGGACCAAAAGAAAAGAAAAAGGTCATTTTCAGTTCCTTGATATAAGCATCCTTGTTCCAGGTGTGCCGCCTTTCTCCAGCAGTGGCACTTCCCACTGCTGTGGTGCCCTGCTCCAGCACTAGCCATTTTCCTATTTACAGAACCAGCCTCTCTCAATGTCAGCTCATGATGCCAGGAGAAGCCATGTGTAGATCACCTCAAATGTCAAGTTCTAGTTTCACAGCGTCCTCTTCTTCCAGCTCCTCAGTTCAATCTGTCCACTTTCCCTCTAGATTTAGGGTGGTAACTGCTCTCTGAAGCTATATATCTCCTGGTTAGCCTTCCAGCAGCTGTGTGACCAATTTCTCTTAATAATTCCCCTCAACTTCTGTTAAAATACTCAGAGTGGTGTCTTTGTTCTAAGTTTCTTATTTTGTTTAAAGTGTTTGGGTGTCTTGCCCTGTATATGCGTCCATGTAGCATTTTATGCCTCCTGGCCACAGAGAGCATTAGATAATCTAAAACTTGAGTTACAGATGGTTGTGAGCTGCCATATGAGTGGTGAGACTCAAACTTGGGTCCTCTGGAAGAACAGCTAGTGCTTTTAGCCACTGAATCTCTCTGGGCCCTGGCTAAATATTTAAAAATAATTATTTTTATGTGTGTGTGTGTATGTATGTATGTATGTATGTATGTGTGTGTGTATTTGTGTATGTGTGTATATGTGTGTATGTGTGCATGTGTGTATATGTGTGCATGTGTGTGTATATGTGTGCATGTGTGTGTATATGTGTGTATGTGTGCATGTGTGTGTATATATGTGTGTGTGTATGTGTGCATGTGTGTATATATGTGTGTGTGTTTACCATGTGTGGCTGGTTCCCATGGAGCAGAAGAAGGCACGGGAGCTTATGGAGCTGAACTTGCAGTGACTCTGGGCCACCTAACATCAATTCTGGAAATGAACTTGGTCTTCTGAGTGAGTAGTAAGCACTCTTAACTTCAGAGTCATCTTTTTTACATCCCTACTAATCCAGAAGTAGAGCTCTGGATAATGAACTCAAACAAAAAGTAGTCAGGAGTCTAGACAGGTGAGTAATTGGTTGACAAGTAGCCAAAGAATTACCAGGAACAGTGACATGAGTCTTCTTGCAGTCTTGATTGGTATCGTAATACCTACTTTTTATTCTTACTGGAATGTTAGGAAACACATCAGTACAGAGACTTGGAAGTTGTCTGATTTCAAATAACATAAATTCACTTGTCGCAACTTAAGCAGCGAATGGGAATATATCAGTGTTATAAGGATTCAGAGTGTTGTATAGATCTTAGGACCAGAATGGCAGCTCTATCTTAGGAAGAATTTAGGATTGGGAACTGGAAACCTGCCAAGATCCTCAGTATCATTTTCCTTCAGGTTACTTCATTTCGCCTCCTGGGGACTTATTTTCTATGATTCCACTGTCTATACGATACAGAGAGTATTTCTACTTAATGGCTTTAGGGTTGATATCTCCCCTTTCAAAATGAGTAGTGGGTAGGGTTTTCTCTGCTCTGTTTTTTAATTTTATAAAACAGAAGCCAAAGAATAGACAGCTTAGTTTAGATATCTACTCGTGATTCCTCCTGTTGCAGTCATGAAAGTAGAAGTTACCTAATGCAAGCACAGATCCAGGTAGTCTGCTTTGCATGAATGAGGGTGATAAAAAGGCCACAGTGGACCAGGAAGACCTTCAGGCATCTGCCAGGCTTAGTCTTAGTAATGATAAAACTTGGAATTGGAGTCAAGATCAGATTTTGGTCTTGATGTTTGTTTCAGACTGATTCTAAAAAGATGTTTTAAGGAGAACCGGGTGTTCAGTTAAGGCTACAGGGGTCCCAGTTTTAGTGAATATGAGGCTGAAGACTTAGGACATACCCCACCATTTATCTTCATTAGCTCTCTCAAACATATCCCAGATTTCTCATGAAAATTTAACTCTATCTGTAATCTTCATTCCATTGGAAAAATGAGGGCTTCCCATTGACTCAACAGAATGTGAACTTTCTTTATCTCCAATGCTGCTGACACCCCATGGGATGACTTTCTTTTGACTTCATTAGTCTTCATTAATCAGGCTTCTCTAGAGAATGAAAACTGTTAGAATAAATCTTTATTAAAAGAGGATTAATTAGAGTGGCTTTTAGGTTGTGGTCCAGCTAATCCAACAATAGCTGTCTTTCAGTAGAAAGGCTAAGAATCCATTAGTTGTCAGTCTGTGAGACTGTTTCAGTCGGTCTTTAGTCAGTGTTGGAACCCAAAGGAAGTAGAGTCTAAAAGTAGTGAGGCAATACCTCAACAGCAGGATAGATGAAGTTACCAGGGCCAAAGAAGCCTTCTTCTCTGTCTTTATGTGGCTGCCACAAGAAGGTGTGACCCAGATTTAGGGTGAGTCTTCTGACCTCAAATAATACAATCAGAAAGAAACCCTCACAGGGATGCCTAGCTGCTTCTGTTTTAGTTGATTCCAGATGTAGTCAAGTTGACAACCAAGGTTAGCCTCAAGATCACACCCCTCAAACCACCCCCATAATTCTTCACAGGTCCAAGATGCTTTGCTGATATTTCCTATTTTATCAACAGCAAATATCTTCAGTGGTTCAAAAGAAAGCATTTGGGTAACTATTTTCTGTCTTGGACATGAAGGGCCTTGGAGAATAGATTCCATCTGTAAATTCTAACATCTGAACCTTCCTAAAAGTACAGAACCAGAAAATGAAAGGAGATTTGAGTGCTGCTGGGCACTCCACACTGTACTGGTGCACAGAAAATTAACATTGATGCTATAAATTCTTTTTTACCATGAAATGCAGTGTATATTAGAGGAAAAGAGGTGGTGTTTATGCTACAATTCATGGCAATGGGATGCAGTGACACACAAGTAGCAAAATGGTATCAAGTCTCTAAAAGAAGATGCCTTAGAGGACAACATGATTTTAATACTTATTTAGAAGCCCCCTCCCAAAGTGACAGTCACAGATATTATCTTTGCACACATTCCAGTACCCTTTGGCCATAGATGAGGAGAGTCGTGAAAATCTCTAAAAGTAAGCCAAAAAAAAAAGAAAGAAAAGAAAAGAAAAACAATTTGGTCATATGAACTTGGATCCCAAGTAGACCAGTGAAGACTATTCCCCCTCCCTGCCACACTGAAAAACCCCAGCTTGGAAGAGACGCAGCTCATGTTCTTCATGCTTCACAAAGAGGGTGATGGTCGTGTATACAATGATTGCTCCAAACTCTTACAGTTTTGAAAGGAGAGGTGCTGCTGTTCCTCGGACTCTAGTTTGCTGTGACAAATGAATGTGTGCAGTGCTGGGAGGTAATTTTTTCTGATTGCAGGGTAAGGTACATACAAATGGCAGTCGGGAGAGAATCAAGATACATATGAAGCAGGCACAGTGTTGATAAACAAACTGTTCAGAGAGGTCCCTGGAGATATTTTAAAATAGGATAGTTTTCTATCTAAGGATAGTGCAGTGCTACAGTCCTGTAGCCAGAAGGAGGGGCATATTCTTTAGGATAATGCTGGGAAGGAAGTTGTTTCAACACTTCTTATAGCCATCATTTTCTCCAGAAACCCGCAGCTGAGTTCTGGTTCCAGTTTTCCTGGTCACATTTCTTCAGCCTTCTCAGGAGATCTACCAGGAGAGGAAAGGAAGAGCAGAAGGCAGGGAAACTATCTGGCATGTCCACTAGGATCAGGTGACCTACAGGCTCAGGGAAGGTTTGCTATTGATACCAACAGGGCAGAGAGGGTACTTTTGTTCAAATGCCACTGCCATTGCCCAGGCAAAACCTTCAAGTGGGCCACTGCTTCCCAGGCCCCTTTGAAGGTTTTGTCTGGCCAACGGCAGACAAATGGCAACCTAAGGACATTAACATCTGCATTAAGTACATATTGGGGCTGTCTGAGCATCAGATGAAGTCATGTCTGCAAAGGCACTCTTTAACATACTTTATGTGAGTGACATTGTTCAAAACAAAGACAAAAGGAGTCTTATTTTCATCATTAACCCCAACTTCTTCTGTACTCCACTCTACAGAACAACAGACAGCCCCATTTGAAATTCTCCCTTAATTCTTATTTAATTCTCTGGGAGAAGTGTTTGGGGAAAGAGATGGTCAATGATGGATTTCAGGAGTAGAAAGAATAAAGGAAATGAGTTTCCATATGAAAAATGTGACTTCAGTTTCTGAAAAGCTAAAATTTATTTTTCAAGGACTCTCCAATCTTTCCTATTCACCATATAAGCACACCTTTAAAAAAAAAGCAAATTGAATGTGTACACACATGCTTTCTAGCCCCACAACGTATAGACTCAGGCAAGTTGGTATCTCTGTACATCAGTTCCTTCTATGGGTGCAGAGGATGTCAGGGTACCCTCCCAATGAAATCCTTGTGTGCATCAAATGAAGTGATAGATACAAAATTCTTAAAAGGGTTCCTGGTACATTGTGAGCACTTAATACATTTTATTTTATGTAACATATATTATGTATGTTATATAATACTTAATTCATTATCTTATCAGCTCCTCACAATCCTGCAAGTTGTCTGCTCATATTGCTCTTTATTTTATGCCCAGTTAAAGACTTGTTCAAGGTGATTCTGCCTTCTAGGGGTCTGAATTTCAATCATTCCCATGAAGAAGAGGAACATCTATTAGCATGGGGTAAAGATTTGAACTAGAAAAAAAGCAAAGCTAGATTGATCTTTGAAAGATTTAAACAAAGACAGTATCTATGCTTTGCTGCACATGGGTCTATAGATAGTTCATAAGCATTCAAAGATTTGATAATCATGAACAAACTTCCAGGAGAAACCCTAAACAGTTTATGCAGATGTTGAAATATTTAGAACATTCTGCCTTTTTAAAAAAGCAGTATTTTTTTGGTTCCTCTCACCCAGCTCTACTATGGAATATTCTGTTTCCATGTTGGGGAGGTATAATGTTTTTTACAATCTAGGCATTGTCAGTCTTTAGTAATTATTGGGATAGTAACAATTAAGCAGTCTGCTTACTCTGTCTTATGTTTCCTGCTAACTGACTATCTGTGAGTTTGGACCATTGGAGGCATAGTCCTAGGACATTACATATTCCCTCCGACAGCCCTTTAACTGTAGAAGATGAACAGGTGAAGCATGCCCGACTAAGGCAAATTCTGCACCCCTAGGTTCTAGAATCAGGCTTCAAATATTCTAGTCATTTTGTCATGTTTACTAGGAGCAAAGAGCTATAAATTTAAGAACTAAGGTACTATTTTAGGGTTACTACCTTTAGATACGTATGAAAAGAAACACAAAAAGGCTAGTTTGCTGCAAGATGAGGGAGGAAAAGAAATGAATGTCTGGGGCTAGAGAGATGGCTCAGCTGTTAAGAACACTGACTGTTCTTCCAGAGGACCTGAGTTCGATTCCCAGCATCCACATGACAGCTAACTGTCTGTAATTCCAAGATCTGACATCCTTACACAATTATGCAGGAAAAACACCAATTCACATAAAATAAAGATAAAATATTATTTTTAAAAAAGTAATGAATGTCCATAGAAGGTAGAAGGGAAATCAAGAAGGCAAAGATAAACTATGGACTCAGTCACTGGCAGACAATTTCTGTTAAAATGCACATATCCTTTTAAGAAGGATACATTGAATTTCCTTTACTTCCATTTTGTACTTCTGTAGTAGCTCAGGGGCATCCAGCCCCTACATATTTCAGGTGATATACCATAGTTATCTCAGAACTTGAGTTTACTTGGATCTGGGGTACAGACTAAGATGACAAGTACTTGAAAATTCATTTGTCATTTGCATATTTCCTTAATTGGTACCTCTTTTATTTCAGAGGGGAGAGTGTTGAGAATTGAACCCAGAGTCTTGCACATATTTAGGCAAGTTTTCTATACTGAGTTATACCCCCACCTGGACCACTGAATCCTCACTATTCCACATAGAGAGATTCTATATTTAGTAAGACTTTACTAATGGAATTGTGTATTTCTTCTCAGGTAATTCATTTTCAGTGTAAAAAAGTAGCCCCAAGATGTATTACCTTTTATGGAATATAAATAATTCTGATTGCTATGACTCATGTTTCCCAAGCCAAACAAACCAGTGGGTATAATCTTCACACAAAAGAGTAATAAAACAGTGCTTCTCCACATCTGTTCCCTAATTCCTAGCATTAGGAATTCCAGTCTTACTCAAAACTGTCCAACGGTTCTAAAGTTCTTACGAATTTTCTTTTGTGTTCCACGAATTAGTGCTCTTACTTAGCTTTTAAGTAACGTTTGCTGCCTCCTTTCTTCCCAACTCTCTCCAAATGACAAAGAGCCCAGTCCTCCCAGCTCCATCAGAGAGGGGGGAAGGAAGCTGAGGCTCAAGGATGTCTTTTCTGGGACTGGAGAGCTAGTTTGGTGGTTTAGAGCACTTGTTATTCTGGAGAACTCAGATTCAGTTCCTTGTACCTGTATGGTGGTTCACAGCTCCAAAGAATCCAGCTCCATCTTCTGATGCCCCACGGTCCCAGGCATGCCTGTGGTTCAGAGGCATACACGCAGGGGAAACACTCCTTAAAAAAAATCTCAGAAACAATTCATCCTAATACTGTTAACAGCACTTTAATATTTTAGTGAAATATTACTTTTAGCTTTTCTTTGCTCTTGCTTTGGTGGTATCTATTTCTTAGAGTTCACAATTAGACCTGAGATGTGGCTCAAATTAGCCTGAACAGCAGGGCATTTGGAGTGATGTAATGGTTCGAATGGCAAACACTGATGTGGGATGTTTTCTTATATGTTGTGAATACTGGTAAATAAAAAAACTGTTTTGACTTATGACAAGACATCTCAGAAGTAGGTGGAAAATCTGAGCTAGATAAAGGGAAAGGAGGGCAGAGTCACAAGCAGTCCCACAGAAGCACACAGAGGCCTATATTAATTATATGCTACTTGGCCTATGGCTCAGGCATATTGTTACTAGCTCTTGCATTTTAATTAAACTCAATTTTATTAATTTGTCATGGCTTACCTGTTTTAATATCTTACTTCTTGGGCGGCTAAATCATCTCTCTCTCTCACATCAAAACACAGCATTGTTTTTTTTTTTTTTTTTTTTTCTTATGAGCTACTTCTTACCTTTGGCACAACTTAGTTGGACTTGCATTTCCTCATCGTGTGTGTGTGTGTGTGTGTGTGTGTGTGTGTGTGTGTGTGTGTGTAGGCTGGTAGATATGGGGGCCAGAGGTTGATGTCTAGTTTCTTTCTCAGTAACTCTTCACTGTTTTCCCCTGAGATATGGTCTCTCACTAAACCCAGGGCTTGCTGATGGTGCGAGACTGGCTTGTTGCTAAGCTGCATGGATTGTTCTATGTCCATTGGCCTCACTGCAGTGATTATAGGCAGTTACAGGTTTTTTGCTTGTTTGTTTTTAATGTGGATATAGGTATGTAAACTCAGTCTTTCATGTGTCTATGGAAAGCACTATGCCCATTGGCCTGTTTCTCCAGATCCTGGACCTTTTCAAAGCCTCCTGGTTCTCTCTACTCTGTTCCTTCTTCCCCAGAAGTCCCCTTGGTCCATACACAAATAAACTCCTGATAAGGCTGTTCATCCATCCTCAGGCATAGCCAGGGGATTTGGGTTTCAAAGTCAACCATGCTGGCTTCAGAATAATTATATACACACATAATTATGCAAACAGTCTGCCTGTGGAGTAGCATCATGTAGCTGTTCAGGTCTGAGAACACCCATCCACAGATACCTGTTTTTTATTAGGCTCAGTCTTTGCAAAGCTATTCTTTGCTTCTCAGCTTTAACTTGTGACCTCATCAAACATGGTTCATAGACATGGCGGGGTGGGTGGGAAGGCAGATTGTAAGCATGTGTCTTCAGCCAGATGTTTCTGGCAAGTACCCAGTGAAGTGTCTGACCCATGGTTTTTATAAGTATTTATCAAACTGAGCTAAATATCCTGGCCTCAGTCATCTTCACACCTGATGTCATATGCCCTACATTTTTTGAACAGTCCTTTTAAGAGAGTCATTTCTGTTCTGCCCTCACCTTTGTAAAATAACATTAATTCTAATTTTTTTCTCTCCAGTTGTAGTTTCTGTCTGTTACTGTCTGTGTGGTTCACCTTGGCACAGTCTGCTTATTCGCTGTGTCCTCTCCTACTGTGGAACATGGCTTCTACAGCTGCTTTCTCATTCTCGGGCCCGTGCTGGGCTTATGACCCTTGAGTGACTCACCACTGACACTATGAATCTTAATTTCATATCACCCAGCTGGAACCTTCTATGTGTCACCAGCCAAGGCCTGCCCACACTCACTGAGGTCTACCGTATCCCTTCCCCAGGAGAGCCCCACCTCTCCTGCTGTCCACTCAAGAGCTGGCAATGGCTCAGATGGCCAGAGGAAGAGGAATCACTGTGAGTGAGCTAGCTCTCAAAGGAAGGCTGTCTCCTGAACTTCCCTGAGGCCATCTACCTCCCTCCATGGCTCTCGCCCAGTGGTCGTTACATACACAGAAGATCAAGACCCCCAGATCCCATGCTTTGCCAAGAGTGATCCAGGCTTGGAAGAGTTAAAGCCACAACCTGGGTAGACAGACAGAACCTGAGTGGACAGACAGGACCTGGGTGGACAGACAGGACCTGAGTGGACAGACAGGACTTGAGTGGACAGACGGGACCTGAGTGGATAGACGGGACCTGAGTGGATAGACAGGACCTGGGTGGACAGACAGGGCCTGAGTGGACAGACAGGACCTGGGTGGACAGACAGGACTCTTAGATATCATCTGGAGAGACCAGCAAAGGTCCCCCCCGTCACCCACATGCCACTTTCACATGATGTCTCTTTTACTCTGGCCACAGAAAGGAGGTGGGGGGGCAGTGAGAAGAGAAAAAAAAAATCACAAAATTTTCAGAAAGTTTGTATTTCTTTTTGTTTTTATTTAACAGCATGAATCTTAGCAACAGCCAATTGAAGATTAAATTTTAAAAAAGGAGAAATGGTAGAAACATTGCTTTTCCTTTCTTCTTTCCCTCCCTCTTCCCTTCCTCCCTTCCTTCCTTTATTTTTTATTTTTTATTTTTGGTAGAGGAGTCAGTGAGGGGAAGAGATTAAATCAAACCTTTACTTCGAGTAAGACTCAGCTCTGAGTTTTCATGGCCAAAACACCAACTCTCCTCGTCGTGTATGTGACTCAACTGTCCAGGAAATGTGAATCAGAAGAGACTCTAAACCTGAAGTTGTTCTTATAGCTTCAGCTCAAGTAAGAAAAACGAGGTGGAGGTGGCGGGGTATCTCATGAGGGACCAAGTCTTAGATGGAGGGGAGGCTCAGGAAGGCAGACAGGGGAGAACGCTGCGTCTTTAAGTCTGTCCTATGGTTATACATATTTTTCTTCTATGAATGGGTTTTGCTGTAAATTATAGCTTTGCTCGTGGTCCCTTGGGTCAAAAGAAATAGTCTCTAAACAGAAAACAGCTCTGATTGGTGACTTGCCGTGGTTCCTCCCCCAACCCCCTTCCTAATTGAAAGCAAATGTGCAATGTATTGGATGCTGGGATCCTTGGCGCAGGCCCAGGAATCCTCAGAATGTGAGGTTTCTCTCAAAGGCATCTTGCATCAGCCTGTGGATGTATGCCTACCACGGGGCTCCTTCACCGGAGAAGTGGACAAAGACGTGGTTCACAACAAATTCTTCTTTTGGGGTTGGGGGGACACACTGCAATAGAACTGTTTTCTTCTTTTCAAAACTGGGCGTCCCTGGATGGAAGTAAGTGATGTGGCTTGCTCTCTCTCTCTCTCTCTCTCTCTCTCTCTCTCTCTCTCTCTCTTTGTCTCTCTCTTCATTTTCTTTTTCAAAAACGAAAGTTCTTGAGTGTACTTTTTTTGGTGTGTTAGAAAAAGTTTTAAAAGCGGCAGCGGCCAGTTTGAATTAGGGAGGAAGGTCAGGAGCTGGGCTCTACAGACTCAGGACCAAGGCAGATCTCACGTTTTGGGGTCTGGATTTGTGTCAGTGAGGGAAGAGTAGGAGCCAATAACCAAAGAAGGCTGAAGGGAAGTACATGGCTCCATAGCAGCTGCAAGGTACAATAAACAGCTTTAGCAGAGTTGGAAATGTTGGCAGGCAAGACAGGCCGATCACAGAGTTGGGCTGCCGGAGAGAGGAGAGCCAGGAGCTGTGTTTTCAGCCATTGAGTGATGATGTTTGAAAGGCCTGAGTTTTGGTGAGAACACGACCTAGCACCTTTTGTGATTTAATTGTGGGAAGCGCAATGGTGGGGTGAGGGCTTTGGGTGAGAGGTGGCTTCACCTTTGCTGAGCTTGGGTGGCTGGGAGGGTTTGCAATGGGAGACACGAAGCCATGATCGCTTCCCATACTCTCATCATCCTGGGGGCTACGTGCTTTCTCTTTTGTTATCAGAGGACTTGGAGATGTTTCCAGTTGGGACCTAGAGTCCTGGCCTGGGTTCAAGAGGCCCATCTAAGGAAGAGAGTTCTCTCAAAGTGGCAGACATGCTCAGGCCAGCCATTTGAGGGGAATTGGGAGTGCTCAAGCTAGTGGAGGCTTCAGAACCATTTTAACCACTCAGCATTAGGCATCCTTCCTACAGGCAGGATGAAGGATCTTTGTGATCGCCATCGCTTGTGAGTCTGTTACTGAACAAATTTCAAAAATGATACCAGAGGACTGACTTGTTCAGGGTCTCACAGCACATTAGAAGTGGAACAGAAAAATGTACTCTGCTGATGTTGGGTGCCTCTTGTACTCCAGGTCTCTCCCTCAAGCTTGTTTTTAAGATTTGAAAGAAACAATAGAGGAAAAGTCAGCTTGAGGATGTTGTCAGCAATAGAGAAATGGTAGGAGTGGTTCATCAGCTATTGGCCCTTGGTGTGTGTGTGTGTGTGTAATGAAACAAAAAATCTAACATATGTGTTCTTGCTCTGACTATCCTCCACACTCAGAGATTTACCTGATATTTTATTGAGTACCCACAATTTTGTTAGGCATTATTCTTATCTTGCGGGAAAGGATTTTAAGACATAGAGAAGTGAAATTATTCAAGAAAATCATTCAAGAAGACACAACTAATGTGCTTAAAAGTTGTTAACATCCAGCTCTCAATCCTGTGCTCCAAATCACTGTTGGGAAATTCTCCCATCACCACTCCCACATGTGGACTTGCTTACTTTCAGGGTCAAAGTCCATGTCTCACTAAGGTGCCAATTTAGGGAAAATTTTGGTTCCTACGCTTAGAGAAACACTTACCTGGGTGTCAGATGCTAGTTAATTTCTATGTATCAAATGTCTGTTTAGCTTTGTTATGCAGAGAGCCAGGGACTTTTCAAGTTGATGGACCCAGGTTAGGTTCTGTCTTTACCTTTATCTGCCTTATGCACGTCAGCGTTCTTGAATGGAAATGAAAATGCTCTTGAGTTTCACTGTTATGGGAGACTTGCACCTAAAAGCATTCTAAGGGCTGTGAAGGGATTCATTATGTCAGCTCTTAGAGTTGTATGAAATGATACTGAATGTATTAGGAAGCAGCTCTTGTCATACTGAATCTGGCATTAAGACAGACTTGTGGGAGGGCATATGGATTGGACTGTGTGTGAAGCTATGAAATGAGGAGTCTCTTGATTCATTCTTATCGTGTGTGTGTGTGTGTGTGTGTGTGTGTGTGTGTGTGTGTGAGAGAGAGAGAGAGAGAGAGAGAGAGAGAGAGAACATGCACACGTGTGTATGGGTACACATGTACAGGTGTGCACATGTATGTGGAGAGCAGACGTCAGCCATAGGTGCCATTCTCCTTGGTTTTTGAAATGGAGCTTTCATCAGCCCAGTTCTTACTGAATAGGACAGGTTGGCTGGCCCCTGGGTTTCAGGGATCCTCTTATTTCTGCCTTTGCATTATTGGATTGCAAATATGTGCCTTCAGCTGTTATTTTTATGTGGATTTCAGGAGACTGAATTCAGGTTCTCATGATTGTGTGATAAATAAGTTACTGAGCGAATTCTCTCCCTAGCACTTTGTGCCCATTTTTTAATGGAAACAATCCTGTCTTGTGGAGAAATAGTCCAGATTTACTCTCTGAACATCCCCTTTTGGTCTGGTTTGTTCATGCTTCCTCATGCCACATCTCATTTCTGAATGAGAAAGGTGTAATCAGGAGGAGTGCCATAGCTGACTGAGGACAGATTCTAGGCCCAAGAACGTCTCACTGACAGGTGTATCTCCTTCCATTTTCTATTTCACATTGCCTGTTCTGTACTTGCAGTCATAATTTAGGTGGCAGTGGTCCTGACATGGGGGTGGAAGGCTAGCTTGTGGAATCCCCACCTCTGTTTCTGCTTAAGATCCTTTAAACCTCAAAAGTAAGTTTTTCTATAATCTTAGGACCAACAGTCTTCCTGTCTTAAGAGCAAAGCATCACCCATATAAGCCTCACCATTTTCTCTTGTTTCCTTCTTGTCCAGTCACTTCTGGAAATGAAGGCCATTTGGATCTGTATCTTCTATAGGGAATTTACTTCCACATTTTCCATATTATAGCATTTTAAACAGATGTTCTAATAAAGATAAAATGCCTCCCATCTGTCAATCTATGCCACATAAATTTAGCTGTAACTCAGATGCTCATCTTAACTTCCTTTGGAAGATGCACCTTCAGGTATTTTATATCACCTCAAACACACATGCCAAAGCAATCCCTGACTAAATGTGGATGGCCACAACATGCTAGTGTGTGCTAGATCGCATCAATATGGACTTGTCTTCAGCACAGGCACACTAGATTCTTTATGTGCTTGGCCTGCTGGAAGCTGTGCAGCATATGAATTGGTTGACTCTGCCAACAAGGATTACCCAGGCCATGAATATGCCCAATATTCCCAGGCGTCTGAGAGTTGTTCTGAACTCAGCAACTGGGTTCAAAATCTCAGTGTGTATCCTCACAGTGGATAAAATGATGTTTGGGTAGACTTGTTCAGCAGTGATTTGGGACCCAGGTAGACCTTAAGGACTTCTAAATCAATTAAATTAAAACACTGAGAGGTGGAAAACAAGAGTTGGTATTTTGAAGTGTTATCCAAGTCATTCTAACTTGAACCAGACTAAGTATTTGTGTAACATGAGTCTAAGGAATTTCAGCTCAATTTTGTTTAATTTTTTTTCAAAATAACATAGCTTAACAAAGATGTCTAGATAAGCACCCAGTGATAGTCCCTGGAACCCAATACCTGATGGTGAAACTGAGGGACTTTAAACTGTTCCTTTGATTCACTGTATTTGTATATTTGCATATATTATAATCAAGACTGCATGCTCCATAAATAGTTTGCTTACAAATAATTCTCTTATTTTGCTGTCTATTCTATATTTTGTTTTTTCTTCCTAATGTTTTATGTGGTACCATTGAGTATTTCCAAGTTTCTGTAGTTTCTCAAGCAGAATCCTGTCATTTGACAAACTGTGTACCCACTAGCTGGACTTTAACTTTGGCATGTAAACACAGGGAAAGATCAGTTTCCAGTATTGTCCTGGCCTAGGAGATGAATTTACAAGGAAAGATGCTGTACAGTTGAGTTCAGACTAATGTCACACTGCTGAGCTTCCATGGCTTTTTCAGAATCCAGGCATCTTGTTGCTGTGCCTCATGCCCATCTTAAATCTTTGACAAGCCCTTTGAACTTGCTCAGAGGTTGATGCTGCATGGTGCTCTGCAGTGTGAGGCATGTGATGGAAAGACCTTGCCAGGCTAGTGTCCTCTGATGAGAATTTGATCCCAGAATTGTGATTTTTCACATGTATCACTTGAGGAGTCTTCATAGAGCTACAATCTCATTTGTTTTGGAAGCTGGAAAGTATTGTTCATATAAAGATGGTAGATGGGGATGCCCTTTGGTGTCTTACATAAGAATCTGCCCAGTGAGGTTTGCTAAAGATTGTGTTTAGGGTCTTTAGTAAAGATGAAGGAAAAAAAATCCCTAAATATCTTTTTCTCCCCCCTTCTCTCCCCATCTCTCTCCTCTCTCTCTCTTTCTCTCTCTCCCTCCTCTCCCTCTCCATCTCTCTCCGTGTAAACATATATGTCTGTATGTGAACACTGAGGTCAGAAGAGAGCATTGCATTCTCTGGAACTGAGCTACAGGTGGTTCTGTGCTGCCTGATGTGTGTGCTGGGAATTGAACTCAGGTCCTCAGCAAGCATCTAAAATATTCTTAACCATTGAGCCATCTCTCCAACCTCTGTGTTTAGGCTCTTAATGGCATAAGAAGCCAGAATAAATTGAGATGGGAGATAGATTAGAGTAATCTAGTACTTTTTAATCTTTTTAAATTTAGTAGATTAGAATGCATAAAATGTGAAACAGAGATAATGTCTGAATTTTCTTGTCTAAAACAGTAAGTATCTCATTAGCCTTTTCTTCTCAAATGATGTTATTTTTTTAAAACTCGCAGGTTTATTTTTATTAAAATTTTAATTGACATATAAAAGTGTATCTATAATTAATTCTATAACATTCTGGCATCATCCACTATAATTCTGTTTTTCTTTATTGATTTAATAATTCCTCAGAAAATATTTATTTGGTATCTACCTTCTAATTTTTTTAGGGATTATAATCAGTTATGATTATTCATCTCTTTCTTTGTTTATGTATGTCCATGTTCGTATATGTGTAAATCTCTCTCTTCTCAAGTAGGCTAGGCTGGCCAGCTAGAAAGTCCTAGAGATCTGCCTGTTTCTACCTCCCCAGTACTGAGAATCACAAGCATGTGCAGGCTCCTTTTTAAAACATGGATTCTGGGACATCCAAGTTAGGACCTTATGCTTGTGTGGGAATCGCTCTATCAACAGAAACGTTATCATCGCCTACTCCTTCACATCCTCAGACAGTCATTACTTTAGGTTCTGGGGTATATCACATGCCTTTGGATAACACTTGATTTGAAAAATTGCTATTCATGATGAGGCAATAAGATTTTGTACTTTAAAGTTTGCTAAAATATAATTAAATAATTCAGACATAGTAACTCAGAAATGGTTCATGCAAGTGATAGAGCCAGATATCTTACAAAAAGACTGAAAAATATGTGTTTTATTTTACACAATTTCCTTTCTAAAAATCAATAGGCTTTATATTTTATAGCAGTTTTATACCTACAAAATAATTAAGAACAAAGTCCTGAGTTTCATACCCCATCACCCTCACATAGTTGCTCTGCTGTTAGCATTTTGCATTGGTATTTTTAATCTTTATCAACTGTTCAAGTTATATATACTTATTAAACATTTTATGTTCTTTGTTAGTTATTATGGAGGAATAAAAGAAATAAATCACATTTTTTTTCAAACCATGTATAATGTTACATGTCTGTAATTTAAAGTCTTGTTTATTTAATAGCCACTGTAAACTAGTACATGCTTAACAGTGCTAGGGCTGAGACAATGTAGACATCCATTAATACCTAACAAATATATCAAAGGTGAAAATAAAGGATCTAGAAGTCAAATGTAGTCTTTGTCTTTAGGACTTAGGAGACACAGGCACACACAGTGGTGAAGGAGAAAATCTCAAAAGCAATACAAAGCAGTTCCTACTCTGGGATGGTGGAGACTGCACCAGCATAGGCAAGCGAAGCCTTCCCAATAGGCCCATCTCCTGGACTGGGGCTGTGTTTCCAGTCATCACCATTGTGTGTTACCACTGTCTCCGTCCTCATGGAGAACCATCATGCTTATCATTTCACATCTAATCAAAGACTGAAAACAACCTTGAACACCTCATGGGGAGGTGGGAGTGTGTGTGCGTGTATGTGTGTGGAACTCACACTTTGGCAGTCCTCATGGGAGCTGCACCTAAATGCTTTGCCATCCTGAAACTTCACAGAGTCTTGTAAAACTTATAGCTCAACACAAGACCCTGACCTGGAAATCAATCTGAAGAACAGAGAATACAAATTAAATTTTTTCAAAAAAGTGTTCTATTGCTGAGTGACCAGGTACAGCTCTTTTTGTTAGCTTATTGTTGAGTTACTTTCACTCTTTAGCTTAGGCTATCCCGGAATTTAACAATGTAGCTCAGGCTGACCTTGAATTTAGGGAGACACTTCTGCCCCATCTTCTCCAGAGCTAGACTTACCAGGTGTGTATTACCACATCTGGCTCAGATGCTTTTCTAATTTTAGAATGTGTGAATTCTGTGGCTTTAAAATTAAGATGGTGATGATGATGTAAAAATGGCATGAAAGGAAATTAAAAAATAAATCCAAATTGCTTTTGCTACCCTTAGTTGGATCATGACAGAAACAAACTGGCTTTCCAGGTTGAAAAAATCCAATCGCAACCCAAGCCCTAGCAAGTTATTTTGTGGATATCTATGAACTGATGGTAAAGTTTATGTGGGGTGCAGAATGTGGTGTACATATGTGTGTCCTCAAGGTCAATTTGAACTATATGATGACACCCTGTTTAATTTTAAAAGGTTTATATGAAGAGTCAAAACAACCAGAATAGCTAACTCAATGTTGATAGATGCAAACAGTTGGAAGGCTGGCAGCTAAGGACTTTGGGGTTCTCTCTAAAGCTGTAGTAATCCAGCCAGAGCAGCCCTTGCAGAAAACAGACAAATGGCTGTGTGGAACAGAAGGGAGAGCCTTAAATAGACACATAGACACGCATTCAAAGAGGGCAAAGGAGGAGAGGAAGACGGTAAAGACAAGGAAGTCTTTTCTCTTAGTGAACACAACAGATCTAGACAAATCCTTCTTCACAAAAGTTAATGCAAAATGTACCTCAGACCCATGGTACAGTCAAGATTATATGGAGGAGATAGTTGATAAGCTAGACATAATTGAAATAAATAACGTCCTTCTTGTTAAAGACGATGTCATGATAAATGAGGATATCAGCCATACAATAGAGGAAAATATTTGCAAAAGACATTAACTAAGAAATAGAAAGAACACACCAACAAAGAAAATAGACAGCCAGTTAAAAATGATGAAATATTTGAAGTACACTTCAAGCGAGACTGAGGGCAGGTGAGCATGTGAGAAAATGTTCAACTGCTCAGACCACTGAGGAACTGCAAATTAGGTTACTACAACACACACATGTGGTTTCTTATAAAGCTGAATGTACTTTCACTATAGGCTATAGCATGTGCATGCTCTAGTATTTGCTTAAATGAATGGAAAGGTTGTAGACACACAAAGCCTGTGCATAAATTTTCATAGCAGCTTTAATGATAATTATCCTAATCTGTAAGTAATCAAGATGTTCTCCGGTAGAGGAATTGACATCTCGACCACACAGCTCTGCCCAGTGCTAAAGACACTAGTGCTAAGTTAATTACAGTTTTAATGACTCTTTAACAAATATTTTATTATTAAAATAACTTATAAAAGCCAGAAGTGGTGATGTGTTCTTGCAATCCCAGAAGTGGAGAGAGAGATGGAGACAGGCAGATCCCTGGGGCTCCCTGAATAGCTAGCTTGGCTGAATTGATGGGGCCCAGGTATGAAGAGAGAGGCCCTGTCTCAAAAAATGAGGCAGGATATCCAAAGAATGATGCTCAAGGTTGACCTCTGGCCTTCATATACAAGCACACATATATGCATAGGCACTGCCTTACACACATGAATATGTTTAGATACAACCATTACTAATAATTACTAATAAATAGCATAATCATTCAACATTAGGTAATAAATGAGCTATGAAGCCATGAAAAAATGGGAAAATGCAAATGCATATGACTAAGTGTAAGAAGCCAGTCTTCACAGAATACATTCTGTATGACTCTGACTGCATGGTATTTTGAAAAAGACAAAACCATGACAATAGCAAAAATAGTAGCCATTACCAGGATCTGGGAGGGAGGGATGAATAGATGGGATTTTGGGATGCTGAAACTATTCTTGTGATAGATTCATGGATACATGTCGTTATCCATTTGTCAAAATGCATAGATTGTCGGTACCCCAAGTGAGCTCTAGAGCAAACTATGACATTGGGCATCAATGGTGTGCCTCTGTAGATCTGCTGACTATGGTGTTCACACAGTGGTGGAGAACAGCATTTATAGTAGAGGAGCTTAAACTCATTGAGGGCAGGCAGCACGTGGGAAAAATCTCTGACGTTTGCTCACTTTCTCTGCAACCCAGAACTGCTCTAAAAACATGTAATTAAGGATTAATTTCTCCCAAACCCACAAGTCCTAACATCATTATTTTAGCCTGTTTACCTCTTTCTTATCTGAAGGAAAGAATTGTAATATAATAATAGCTATGGGTACTTTTGTTTCAAAATGATTATGTATTTCTGATAGGTAGCACCATTGCTCTGGTTGTATTTTAAAATTTAATATTCTATTATTTTACTTAATAAAGCTATCTGAAGCAGAAACCTTAAGATTATTGATAAAAGTTCATAGCAGGCATTTGAGTGCTTCAGGGGATATTTGCTAAGGTAAAATCTTTACATAGAACAACTATTATTTAAACAGTAATAATCAAAGTTGTTTTAGCTATAATAACAAACTGATAATCTCACTTTAAATCATCTTCTGGCTGAAAATTCAGTAGGACAAGGGTTAGTAGGGTACAATTCTGATTATAACTTTGCAAACTTTTAACAGTGAGACTTTGTACAACCATTTTTCACTCCTCTGTGTTCAAAATGTTCTTATATGGATGGGCAAGATGGCCCAGCACTTAAAGGCACTTGTTGCCAAAGCAAACCAGGCTGCCGGAGCTTGGTTCCTTATGAACCCTCCATAGTGAAAGGGAAAAAGTGATTCTTGCAAGCTGCTTCTGAGCACCTGAATGAGCTGTGGTCCACACATGGACCCACATAGACACGATAAATAAATGCGTGAATATAAGACTGTAATGCTCATATCTATAGAGAACATTATAAAATTTCTACAGCTTCCAGTGTGGTTCTGCTAAGTAAGCACTGTCTGGAGCTAGCGCCCAGTCACTTTACAGTAAAGTCTTAGCCAGTGGGCTACACTCTTGTGCTCACCCCAGCCCTGTACTCTGAATAGCCCCCTTTCTCCACACGCTTCTGCTGAGTAGTCCTCATCTTAAGACACAAGCTTCGGTTTCAGGTGTCTGTGAAGTTCATCTCCTTTCTTGGAAGTCCAAGGATTTTTTTTCATCCCATTGAAGAGGGACCATCCCTTTCTTAGGTGTTCCTTATGAATTTCTTCCTGGCAAAACCGGTAAGTGAGTTTTTACTAGCTTCTTAACATAGAAGAAGGGCTTTTATATGCCTGCCTTCAGCGGTTCTGATTTGTTGTTGAGAAAATTCTTAGAGGGGAATTTTGAAAGCCTCACACACTGTTTTTGAGAACATAGAAGAATGTGATTTGTGTTCATTGGTTATACTGCTAGATCAGGGTATCCAGGAGTCAGGTCACATGGAAATGGATTAAGCATTGAATATGCTGTTGGGAGGTCTGGGTTCAAATTACGTTTATTAAAAATTGTTAAAATGAAAAAGATGCCAGTGTCTTCATTAATATAAAACATAAAGGAAGACAGACACAGCCTTTTCACACGTAGACAGAGGGGTAGGCTCAGTTCTCATGAAACATTTCTTTAGGACTGTTCAATGTGCCATTATTACATGAATACAGTGTGAATCTATTTTATAAAAAAATAAAATAGGTGATGTTATCAATATGTTATTGATATATTTCTAAATCTGGGGCTGGATAGATGGCTCAGTAAACACTAGTTCAGTTATTAGCACCCAAGTGGCAGCCCACAAGCATATGTAACTCTGGTTTCGGGTCTTCCAACACTCTACTCTGACCTCCATAGGCACCAGGGACTCACATGGTACACACACACATATGTAAGGAAACACTCATACAAATACAATAAAAATTTATTTTTTGAAATGTGTAAATGCAAAACTAGGTATAATAGCCAATTCTTCTGCTTATACCTCAAAGGCAACCATAACACTAAAGTAAATTTATTAGTGAAATCAAACAAACAGCTGGTAGTTCTAGTTCCAAGCGTAGCTGTAATGGGGAGGTGATGCTCTTCTGTTTGAATTCACAACTAGAGAGGAAGTTAGTGGATGGAATTGAACAGTGTCTTCTTTTCCTAGTTACTTGGAGTTATTATTTGAATATATTAATCCTTAGGCAGAGAAGGCTTGCTGGTGTACGTACATTGAACAAATTATCTTAGCCCCAAGGGTTTATAAATTCAGAAAACTTGGATCTCAACCAAAATGCAGTGGAATTTAATTTACACATTAATCATTAATGTGTAAAGGGTAAAATGTGTAAATTTACCCTTTACACATTAAAGGGTAAATGATACCCTTTAAAACTCACATTTTAAAGGGTATCATTTAACCATGATTTACTAAATTGCTGTATTAATTACTTAATTCCCTAATTAATTAGTTAATTTCTGTTGTACTAATTACTCCCATCTTTTTTTTTTTTTTTGGCTCCCAGTTTGTGGATACAGTTCATCATGGCAGGGGGCAGGGTAGGCATGATGGGGAACATGGTTCTAGCTCTGGGGACCGGAATGTGGGGAAACCAGTCACACTTCATACAGTTAGGAGACACAGAGAGATAAATGCTGATACTCTGCTTGCTCTGTCCATTGTTCTTTTTATTCAGTCTGGGACCCCAGTTTGTGGGATGATGATGCCCACGTTAAGTGTGGTTTTGCTCCTCAGTTAACCCTTCCTGGAAATCCTGAGTGGTGTAACTCCTAGGAGATTCCAAATCCAGACAAGTTGGCAATTAATGTATCATAATTACTTTCTCACTGGAAGACATTGTTAACATTGTGGATACATTGAAACTGGTACTACATGGGCATTTAGCCCAATTACTAATAGGAGCAGGGATGAAATCATTCTGCTTTGTATGTTTGTGCCTCAGCTCCCTGCTTTTCAGCCAGTACTTGCTGGTATGTAAGATGTCAGATTCCAAATCATGCATCCACTCGAAGCACAACTGCTGTGGCTGAATAGATCAAGCTGTCTCGTGCCAAGCAGTGACTCAGTTTTCCCACTAATTCTTCTATTTCCAGATTTGTTCTTGCTTTGACCTGGCTTTTGTTTGGTGTTTGTACAATTTTAAACACAAATGAAAAGGTAGTCACAAGGTGGATGGTGGCAGTATATACCTTTAATTCCAGCACTCAGGAGTCAGAGATCTCTGTGGGTTTGAGGCCAGCCTGGCCTAAAAAGTGAGTTTCAGGACAGCTAGGGCTGTTACACAGAGATACCTTGTCTCAAAAAACCAGAGAGAAAAAGAGAGCATAGGTGGGGGTGGGGTGGGGGGATGGAGGGGAGCAGGGATGGGGAGAGAGAGAGGAGGAAAGGTAGGTGCTAAGACTAAATGAATGTCTGTGTAGCATCTTCTAGAATAATTATTGATGTGAGATAGCCCAGCACACAGTGAGTGGTGCCACTGCTGGAAAGGTGGTCCTATGCTACATAAGAAAGCAAGATGAGCAAGCCATGACTAGAGAACAAGCTAGAAATCAGCCTTCCTCCATGGCCCCAGCCTCAGTTCCTGCCTCTAGGTTCCTGCCTTGAGTTTGGCACCTAGTGATGGATCACAAGCTATAAGTCCTCATCAAGTTGCTTTTGGCCAGTGTATTATCACAGCAATAGAAAAGCAAACCAGGGTAAGCATGATACTATTCAGAAAACCTTTTCTGATCTGCTTTCAAATTTCACTAATAATTAGTAAGTGATGAGTGCTATTGTGCATTGAGGTTAAGTTACAAATTTCACATAGTCTCGTTCAAACTGTGTAGTATGGTGAAGTGGGGATCTTTCCCTGTTTTGCTCTGGGACATAGGACCCTAAGAAAATGTCAGGCACATGTCACAGAAGTGACTGGTCTAGAATTTGAACCTGTACCTTTATCATTGCATTATGCAAGTTTTACCAATGACTCACTCTCTTTATGTCTCAGTTATGCATTGTGAATTTTTTTTGTAAGTGAGCATAATAACTCTGTGTGCATGCATATTCATGTGTGTGCATGCATCTGGATGACAGAGGTTAATATTAGGTGTCCTCCTTCAAGAGCCACCCACCTTTAAAATTTTTGTTTTGTTTGAGGCAGCGTTTCTCTGTGTAATAGCTCTGGCTGTCCTGGAACTTGCTTTATAGACCAGGCTGGCCTCAAACTTACAGAAGTAACCTGCCTCTGCCTTCTGAGTGCTGGGATTAAAGATGTGCACCATCACTGCCAGGTTTAATTTTTTTTTTAACCTTGATTTTTAGAGGCTGAGTCTCTCACTGGCCTGGAGCTCAGCAGGAGAGGTGGGCTGACCAGTGAGTCCCAGGACTGACTGTGCTGGTCTCCACCCAGCACTGGGGTTACAAGAGCGCATCAGTGGGCCTGACCTTTTTATGTGGGTCCTGGATATTGAACTCACGTCCTGCTTGTGTGGAAAACACTTTATTGGACAAACCACCCTCCCACTCCCAAGCGCAACTGCTTTAGAATTAGCCCCTAATGTGCTTTGCTTTTTAAAGAAAACTGGGCTAGTCTTTCATCTGGCTTTCAAACTTTAACATGCTTCAGAATTACCTTTAATGCTAAAAACAAAACAACAACAAAAAGCAGCTCTGTGTCAGGCTTTGCACTGGCCAGGGGACCTCTATTTGTTTTAGCAGCAGCCTCCACCAGGCAGGTCTGCTGTGGATCCACACACACTGGGATTAAAGCTGCATTTGACTACAGCCCCTCAATTATTGTTTGTTAATTAAAAAACTATTCTCATATTTTAACATATTGATTACAAAATGGTAGTGATACAGTTAAGATAGTGACTGGAGAAAGGAGCAGTTGTCAGAGAGAGTCTTCTTGGGATGAACTTTGTTTAGACCATCCTCCTGGACTGTTTGGAAACTTGTTACCTGACACTCCAGTGAGAAGCTCTGTCTTTATAAATATCAGGAGCATTCCCTGCGTATGCTAAGATGAGGAAGAATGTTTTCTCACTATTTTCAAAATCTATGATCAATTTAACTAGAAAGATTTATTCTAAATGTCTCTGAGTCCTAGAAAGAAGTTAGTTTTCCTAGTTTTTGACCTGAATTTTTGTAGGCTTAAACTTGTCTGCTTAACTTACAGTTGTGAAATGAATATGGATTCTTTTACCTATAAAGAGAAATTTCTGAGTACTTTCTAAATATATTCAACAATGCCTGATGTTTTCTCTTCCAAGCTTCCTGAGTCAGGAAATGCTAGAATCAGTATGATATGCAAACATAGTCCTCAGTATCTTCGAGAGCAGAAGTGGGTGGGCTGCTCGTTCCCCCTCAGGACGGGTGATGCAGAAAGAGACGTACAGAATTCATCACTCGCACTGCATGAGTGGCAAGGAAGGCAGTGGGAGATGAGCCCAGGGTAATGGGGAACTTGCTGGGGGACAATGGGTTGTGTTGTACTGCAGCTGTAACTTAGAATATCAGCAAGGGACCTTGCTTGTTGTAGAGTTTGGAATATTTCATTTCTCTGAAAGCAAATGCAGTGATGTTTTAGGAGGATTAACAGAGCAGTATCTTGTAAGGGGAACTGAAGGGGAGAAGAAGTCAGGTGAGGACATTCATTAGAAAGATGCTTAGAGGTCCAGGCACAGCTTTCAGCCCAGAGGTTTTAGATCAGGATGGTGAAAAGTTACAGCAGATGTGGAAGGACCTGGCACGACAGTGTCTGGATAACAGAGACCAGCAGTAGAAGGAAGCTCATGTTAGCTGATGCCGTGTACATGAGAACGTATGGTTGGAGCTGTCTTTAGCCTAGGACCAAAGTTCCAGATGGCAGTGTGTGTGGCCATCTCACTCACTGCTGCCAGCGGTGCACATGCCCTGGAACAGATGGTGTCTAGTGTTTCTTCTTACTTCCTGTGTCTCATGGCTTCCCTACCAGCTCCCACCACGAAGACCACTCCATGTGGATGTTTTGCTTGGGATATAAAAAGGAATTCTTACTAATGAGACTTGGATTATGTTTTCCAAAGTGCAACCTTTGGAAACTTGAGACGTGTTAGTAGATAACAGAGCAGTGGGGTAAAGGTGAGAGTCCTGTGGGCAAGTGAATTTGGAAACTCTTGTAGAGAATTAGATTTCTTTTTCTTTTCATATGGTAACAAAAGTGTTGTCTCTGGGCTTGGGAGATGGTTCAGTTGACAAAGTGATGATGTGCAAACATGAGGACCGGAGTTTGGATCCTTCAGCACCCAATAAATCAGTCATGGTGGCAGATGCCTGTAAGCCCAGCATGGGTAGGTGGAGACAGGATCCTCGGAGCTTACTGAACAGCTAGTTCAGCCAAATCAGTGAATTCCAGATTCAATCACTCTCTCAAAAATAGGGTGAAGAATGAATAAGAGAACTGATACTAACCTCTGTATGCACCTGCATGCACATGAACATGTACACATGCAGAGACACTTATAGTATACCTATACCTCTCATAGGAAGGATAGATTGTAGTAATTCACAAGCTTAGTGAACCATGAACTCTTTTTGAGAAGGAACACCTTAAGGGAAGAGGAATACATATCATACATTTGGAGAAATTGGGCACAGAAGAGTTTATCTTAGAAATAAGACTCTGTGGTGATTTGAAAGAAAATGGCCCCCAAAAGGAGCGGCACTATTAGGAGGTGTGGCTTTGTTGGAGTAGGCGTGGCTTTGTAACATGTGTTACCGTGGTGGCAGGCTTTGAGGTCTCTTTTGCTCAAGCTATACTCAGTGAGACAGACCATTTCCTATTGCTTGCAAGTCTGCCTACACACCATGTGTCAAGCCATGGTGATAATGGACTAAACTTCTAGAACTGCAGGCCACCCAATTAAAAGTTGTTGTGGTCCTGGTGTCTCTTCACTCCAATAGAAACCCTAAGACAGCCTCTTATACTAGCAGTAGAAAGGGAATTGGGTCTGGAATCTACAGGCTGGCAGTTTGACACTGCGCTCCTCTCAACCTCTGGGTCCCAGTGTTTCCATAGTTTTCCCCTCTAATATTAGATGAATTATTAAGGTCCTTTCAAGTCCAGAAGTCTACGATCATCTGAATGTGCAGAAGAGGGTCATGATCTGTGATTTTTCTGCTCTATAATAACTGGTAGATGAAACTGGGAACACTGACACCATGCTGAATAAGATGTGGTTTGAGCCCCTGAGCTGATTATATGCTCAGGCCCAACACCGACCATTACGGCACAGACAAAGAAGTCTGTAACTTGTTCTCAGGCTTCTCTCAGAGAACAATAGATGCTAAGACAATTTCTTATTTTTGTAGGTGATATCCAAACCCAGAAGGCTAATTCATCCAACATCTCAGAACATTTCAGAATCAACAGCAAAAATAAGGAAGTTGGGTTGGGTCAGAGGACACGTGGGTATTCTCCCATGCTTACCCAGGGCAAGTGGACCCCAAGGACCCCAAGACTGATTACAGTTCTTTCCCTTCTTAGCCATTTCACCCACATCTGATGTCTGCTCCTGCATTAGGTGGTTGATTAATCCATGCATGGATAGCACCATATTCACTTGAATGACAGGCTCAATTTTCTGCCTCTTTACAGTCAGTATTTATCTTTTTCTCCCCATAGGAAATAGAATTCTTTATGCTCAGTCTTTCTTTATGAATGAAGCCTTGCTTTTCCCAGCTTCAAATTTTGGTCTCATGCAGGCGAGGAGCTCAGGCTTTTCAGACTTATTCCTCCTCCCCCACCCCTGTTGTTAGTTTTATCATGGTTCAATTTTCAATTATTTATTATTATTATTATTGTTGCACGCGTGTGTGTATGTGTGTTTGTGTGTTTGCAGGAATGCTTATGTGCCATGTCTTTTTGGTATGTTGTATATGTGAAGTCTGTACTGGCTGGTTTTGTGTGTCATCTTGACATAAGCTGGAATCATCAGAGAGGAAGGAGCCTCAGCTGAGGAAATGCCTCCATGAGATCCAGCTATAGGGCATTTTCTCAATTAGTGATCAATGGGGGAGGGCTCAGCTGTTGGGGGGGTAGTGCCATCCCTGGACTGCAGGTCCTGAGTTCTATAAGAAAGCAGGCTGAGCAAGCCAAAAGAACAAGCCAGTAAGAAGCATCTTCCATGGCCTCGGAATCAGCTCCTGCCTCAGGGTTCCAGCCCTGTTTGATTTCCTGTTTTGACTTCTTCCAATAATGAGCTATGATCTTGAAGTGTGAGCCAAGTAAACCCTTTCCTCCCCCTTGCCTTTAGTCATGGTGTTTCATTGCAGCATTAGAACTAACTAAGACAGCATGGTACTATATTTTCATATGTGCCACTGCTGATGCGGACAGAGTTTAACATCTGAGGAATTTAATGTACACCCAGTTAACTGTAAAGTCTGTGTTCCTCCCTGGCTTCTATAGCAGGGAAGTTGTGAGCCAACAGAACCACCCACTTGCCATGTCAGTACTGCAGGGAAAGAGCTTTCAGAAGTGGAACCTTGCTGTCCCCTCGTGTCAGCATGATGCTGGTGGGAGAGAATGTCTCAAGAGAGGCTGCGCTTGTAGACAGCCCTGATCACTTAGCCCCTGATCCTAGGAAAAGCTTCTCTAGTAATAAGCCCTGCTGAGAGGAGTGACAGGGATCTAAGGCAAAGGTTAGCTGTTTCTCAGAGTTGGAAGATTTTAGCTGTGTGCTTTGTTAGAAAACCAGAAGATGGAAGAAAATTGTCTTTAGCTACATGGCACCTGTTTCTACTTGGTGTGGTCATTCTGCCCATTAGGAAATGATGCTCATGCCATCATTCTGTAGCCCACCCAAGCCATAGGCATGGCAAAGGATTATATATAGTCACACACACACACACACACACACACACGTGCACACACATGCACACTTATTCATTCAGTAGGACACAAAGGGTCAATGGAAAAAGAAGAAACTAAAAAGGAGGCTGATTTAAAATTTCCCCAACTAGTAAAACACAGGAACCAAGTGAGATGATTAGAGTGTTGCCACTTGACCTTATGACCTTAAATCTATAAAGTCACAGCAAGCATATATATGTGTATATATAAAATCTACATCTATGTTGAATACTACTAGACAACTGATTATAAGAACAAATAACCAGTTGCATCTAAGGCAGAGGATGATAGTCTGAAGTACATGTGAGGGTTTTTTTTTTTTTTTTTTCACATGGGATGCCGTATGGGAACCCTTCACGTCTTTGAGGCTCATTTGGAAGATCCACATGACATTTATTTTCATGATAGTGCCAAGATGTCTTTTGTTTTCTCTCCCTTTTATTCTCCTGTGAGTACATGGAGGAGCTTTCCAGAGGTTAACTGACATGTGATACTTTAACAAATTGAATCCAGAAGTAGATGTGATAATCCAGCTGTTTTTGGTAAAGCCAGATGTTTGGGATCTCAAAAAATGTAAAATGATGTTGTTCTTCTCACTAAAGTTTCTGGGAAAACTTTATTTTTCCACAGCAACTAATATTTATGTTAACATGATTGTCATCGAGGAATATGTAATACATTTAAAATGCTCTGTTTTAATTTATAAATCAGTTCATATCAGGAAGTAGAAATGAAACTCCCTTGAGGTTCTCTGGGCCATCTCTAGTCCCCTAAAGAGTCTTGGATGCTTGGAAGGTTTGTTGTGTATTGTGGATGGGGCTTCTAAGAAGAGATAAAATGTAACTAAAACACAATTTTGTAATAAAATATTGCTTTTCCTTCCTCTCTTTCCATCAAGGGAAATCTACAAGTGGCCTGACATTTGATGTGCTAGAAAGTTCTGAGGCTTGCTGCTTGAATTCTTTAAAAGAAGCTGAAATAACTGAAGAGGAGTGGGGCCTCTGTTTTGGAGGATTCTGTCCTACAGAGAATGTTCTGCACCCACTGACGTAAGTAGTCCGTCACTGTACCTCTGGTACCACATGATATTGGATATAGGAAGTAGCGGCAGTCAGGGTGTGACTCACACTGAAACACCATCTGTCTTGGTTAGCTGCTCTAGCCCATCCCAGTCAGTACTCATGGGACTGTTGAATTCCTGGGTGTGTTTTCTAATATTACAATCTCCTCATTTTTTATAATTTTTTTCTTTTAACAGTAATTTGGAATGACTTACAGGGAAACAATACTTAGAACTGCCAAAACTGGGATCTAGAGCAGTAATCTGGGATACAGTGAAAGGAATAAATAACTGTAAAGCCTACCCTAGAGACAGGGAAGCTCTGTACAGTGAGCCAGAACTTGAGACAAAAAAGAACCATGCTACACTGTAGAGATTTTAGCAGGAGTCTCCCCATATGTGAAGGAGGTCTGTCGGAGGTAACTTCTGGTCTACATGAGTCTTCTCATCTCATTTTTGGGCAGGTGAGATCTCACTGGTGAACCTAACACTATGGTGGCCTCATGATTCTGAGACCTATCTATCCTAGAGCCCACTGATAACAGAATCATGTCTCTTCCATGCCTGCAGCTATATCTTTAGAAGCTTGTGCAGGGGCTCGCCCATGGAGGCTTCACAGTCCTGGTTCTGAGACATTCCTATGATGGAGCTCACTAATCTAAGATGCACCACCTCTGTCATGCCTGTATGTTCACCTGGCACATGGAGGCTGTTCACTGTGGATCACTGATTTGCCTTAGAATTGCCTGTATCCCATACCATTTCTGGAATATTGTTGACTATGTGAATGAATGTGCACACCATGTGGGACTGTGAGGCAAATGATTCCTGGGTATAGGGAAATAAACTGTTTTTTTTTTTTTTTCATCCTTTCAGGAGATTATTTTTTTCTGTCACAGGGATTCTTGACTATGTACTGTAATAAGAAGTTTCTGCCCAGTGTAGACCCAGGGTCCGGACCTGCCCACTGCTGCTTAGGCCCCCCCAAAATGACTCAGACACTCACATTAATTTCATTCTGTTTGGCCTATGCTAGCTAGCTCTTGCATCTTAATTCAACCCATTTCCAGTAATCTGTCCTGCCACATGGCCTGTGGCTCAGCTGTGTTACTTTTACATGTTGATTCCTGGGCAGCTGGATGGTGTCTCCCTTGACTCCGCCCTCCTTCCTCTATCTATGCTTACATTTCCCCGCCTACTTCTAAGATGCCTGCCATAGGCCAAGACAGTCCCTTTATTAACAGCCTACAGAAAGACATCCCACATCAATGTACTATTTTCTGCTTCTGACTAAGGAAACTCTTCCTTACTCTGGTTGTGGTGATAAGTCATAGTTACATGAATTCTTTCCACAGATTGCCTTAGTCTCCCTCCTGCTCTTCCTTCCTTCCTTCCTTCCTTTGACAAACTCTCAAGCACAGTGTTCACAGTGAATGTTTCAGAATAAATAATTCATTGTAATGCTTAGCCACTAATTAGAAATTATTACAGGCTTTCTCTGTTCCATTAGACTTTCAAGCATTATTTATCTATGAATCATTCTTCTCTACCTTTCAGAGGCTATCATTGTGGTCTTACTTTCTCTACCACCCATCTGAAATAACTATTTCCAGAAGCTGTTTCAATATGGAAGTCATGTGCTAAATATAGCCCCGTGACCTGAGGCTTGGTTTGTCATTCCTCGATCCTCACCTTTCACCTGTCACTTACAGTGTCGCATCTGGGAGCTATATCTGGAGTCTATTGGTTCCTTTTTGTTGCCCATCCAAGTTCTTTTGAGCTTCCAGAAACAGCAGCAGAGACACTGGTGGGGTAGATGGTGGAGAGAGACAGTGGGGACATTAGAATCAGGGCAGAGGATGGGAGATGGGGAAAGTGAGCAGAGGAAGCGAGGGAAAAGAGGGGACGGGTTAGCGAAAGATAGGCTGGCCAGTTCTATCTGCGTTAGACATGCATCTCAAACACTCGGGAGACAGCGTCTCCCTGGCTGCTCCAGTGTCCACTAGGGACCAGGCTCTGTGCTATGAAACCCACGATTTAACCACACAAGCAGAGCTCAGGGAGTGTAACCTCCCAAGGCTATAGTTAACGTCCTCTGTCAGATCCCACTATGCAAGACTGTCAAAAGCCTTAAGCTCTGGATGATCTTGCTGACAGCTCTTTCTCCTGCATGTTTCAGTATGGATGCTGACTATTTGGTCATCTTACTAATAAAGAAACAGGAAATTGCTCCTTCTTAAGCTTTGAGTGTGCTGTTGTAGCATCTCTGGTTATCAGCTCTGCCAACAAGAATTTCTCCTTGAAATTCCTCTGCAGCTTGAGTTTTTCTTCATGACTTTGAAGCTCTTTCCCATGCCAGACACCTAGGCATGGTCTGTTTCTAGTCACCTGTGATGGGAGTCAGTGGTCCCATGTATCTTGGAGGACATGTGCTGCTCTGGAGCCTGAAGATAATACTGCCTGGGGTGCTGGAAGTGGGAATGGCTGAATGGTGAATAGAAACAAACCTGGGAGCCATCTGCTGGCTACTGAGATTAATGAAACACTGTGGTTATGCAGATGAAGATCTGTCAGGATCATCTTAGAAAAAGTGGAATTGGGAGAAGTAACTAATTAGAGGTTCCACAGCTAGCATAAGTGTGCCACCAAAGAAAAAGGGACACACTAGAAATGGAGAAAAGCAAATCTCTCAGAGGGTAATGGAGGCGAACTACTCCCAAGTTGATGTAGACATTTCTGGATACACAGAGCACTCGCAACACTCTGAAATCAGCTCAGGATGGATGTGAGCAACAGAAGCAAAGAATTGGTGGGCCGGAGGTCAAAAAATACTCTTGTTGCTGAGATTCAAGAACATTAGGTGATATTCTTACTTAGTAAAATGGGCACATTTATTGAGTGTCTGTGGTGTTTGAGGAATTATGGAAATGGTTGTGAGGGAAAGACATTGAGCTATGCAATAAGACACAATCTCGGCTTAGCTATTCTTGAGCAAAAAGGAGGAGGCGGGGCGGGGGTGGGGTGGGGAAGAAGGCGACAATGGCACGTCTTTCTGGACTGTTATAGAAGAAATGGCCTGCACTTGGAAGCATGGAGCTTGAGCCAAACCTTGGAGCTAGGAAGGAACTGAACATGTAGAGGGGAGAGTATGGTCAGTTGTTGTTGGAGCTGACTTAGATGGAAAGATCCAGAGTCCTGGCTGGGCACGTGAGGTGGAGGGCAAAGGAAATAGCAGTCTCCTTGGGGCAGAGGGTGAGTGGGGAGTGGGGGGTAAGGCAACAGAGAACAGCTACCAGAGGGAGCAGAGCCCTGACTGCTGGCTGGGATAGGACATCTGGATGCCATCTTGGGGACTCAGCATTTGTACTGTCCTTGCTCTGGGTGGGGGATGACTTTACTTCTAGAAATGTTCACTCCCGATGTCCAACTTGAGTGCAGGTAGTTCAGAATGAGGGTTGAGATTCCATAAAACTAAACTTTCAGGGGAAATACCTTGGGGGTTCATATTATACTATGAGCTAGTGTTTCCTAAGATTTCAATCTGTTAGCTTTGACTTGATCCTTAGTCAAGAATCAGCCAGAAACTTTGCTCTCTGAGCAGAACATGAGCTGTTAGCAAGAAATCTTATTTTTATAGCATCAGCTTTAAATGTTGTATACTTTTCATATCTTATTGAATATTTTAGCCCCAATCCTGAGCTGTGGGGAATAATGTTAACCAATCTTTGCTGGCAATGTTTATTGAACTGCTACCCCACGCTTGAACGTAGTCTAAATTCCTGCTTTTCAGGGCACACACACACACACACACACACACACACACACACAAATGAGCCAAGAAGAAACTCAGAGAAGTATGCCTATGTTCAGTGGATAAGAGCATTTTCCACACACATTTGATGACCTCAGTTTGATCCTCAGAACCCCTAGGGGAAGGAGAAACCTGACTGCCCAAAGTTACCCTTTGATTTCCATATATGTACTGAGGCAGGTGTATGCCAGCACACACACACACACACACACACACACACACACACACACACACGCACGCACGCACGCACGCACGCACGCACGCACGCACGCACGCACGCACGCACGCGCACACACACACACCACACTATCTGTGTATGGGCTGGTTGTCATCTGTGTTTTCCATTGGAAAGTCAGTGTTAATAATCTCAGCCCACTTCTGGTCTGGCCTCTGGTCAGACAGATTCAGATGTTCTTTTAATTTCCCAGGACACCTCATCACCTGTGTCTTCTTTGGGGTTTTCAAATAGTAAGATGATGGCACCCACCGTGCTTGAGAGTGCCAAGTGAATGAGACTGTACACAATTCCAGAAGATGGGGATTAGGTCAAGGAACAACAGAGCTGCTTGAACCAGCATCTGGACCACAAACACAATGGAGTCTGGAGGTTATGGGAGGAGGGAGGGCGGGCCCCACAAGTCATTTGAGGATGTGGATACTCTGATCTGCAAGTCTTAAATATTCTAGCCTGGCTTTTCTTCCAGAACAAAATTTCAAAGGAGATAAGCATAGGAGGAGGTGGAGTTACCTAGGACCCAAGAGGTTCAGCGTGGGATTCTGTCGAAATCTTCTGTAGCCCTGGGACTTTAAATTCCTTTTTTTTTTTTTCTCTGCTGCGTAGCTCACCACACAAATGATGTTTTGAGAAGATGGATTAGGTATGAGTGGAAAGCTCTCTTTTCTCCTTGGTTCTAGAATCTGACAACTCTGAGAAATTGGAGAAATGAATTAAGACTCCTTACATGGAAAACTACCTGACCTCTTCCAGGAAGCCCTCAGGGAATTCCTCAAGGAATTTAACATTCCTATGTTTAAAGACCTCATCCTACAGATTTCACTTTGTTTCCTGTTGTGGCTTAACTCATCTAAAAGCACAAGATTCTTGTTTTTAATTAAACTACTGCATATTATGAGACCTTTGTTCTCATGTAGGTGACAAGGAATTGGTATAGTTGAGTGACATTGTGAGATGTTATAGATTTTGCTATAGGAAGACTGGATTTCACTGCAATGTATAAGAAAGTCTGGAAGTAAAGGCAGCTAGGACTTGTGGGTGCCTGGAGGGTCTCCAGTGAGAGCAAGGGGCTTGCAGCCAAACAATGCTGCAAGAGAGAGGAGAGGGCTTTGACTGCATGGGAGGGTGGTGACTGTAGATGGATCAGCTCTGGGCTGGACAAGGGCCAGCCTCCTGTGGCTACAGAACAGACAGTGATCATACCCCAAGGGAGGATAATGTGGAAAGGCGTAGGTCATGAAGAGCAGGAAACACCATTAATCTTTTTTTTTTGTTGCAAAATTGTACTTTTCAAAGCCCTGGGCAAAGATGCAGAAGCCTCAGGATAGACACTTGGGTCCTCTGCTAGGAAATTCACAGTGGAATTCCCTCCATAAATCCTAGAGGCTGGGATGGCCCCAAAAAAGAAAGGGGATGTAATACTGGTGGGAAGACAGAAGAACATGGGCATGTAAAGAGCAGCCAGGGAGTGAGAGACAAAGCTAAGTCAGTCACCCCTCTCCCACTGTGAACTAATTTTATGGAGATTTTTCTTTTCTTTACACAGGGAATATTAATTAATAAAAGACTATTAAAATAGAAGAAGCTGTTTTCAATAAAATCTATATGCTTTCTAATCTTAGAATTTTATATTTTAAAATGTATTAAGTAATAAAAGTAGAAATTAACCAGACGAGATGTATGAATGACCTTCAAAACTATCCATGCTGTTTGATTAAAGAATTTTCATTTTATGAATGCATTAAAGAAATACTCTAAAAGGAGCAAGTTTTATATTTATTAAAATAGTTTGTGTGTATTAAAAAAGGAATAATGTAAATTGGTAATTTTGAGGTCATAGTTGCATGGGTGAGAGAGAGAGAGCACTTTTTCATTGATAGTCTCTTGGAGTGTAAGATAATACAAGAAGATTTTTGTAGTTTTACATGACATAAAAATAGACACTACAAAGTTATATATAAAGTACAAAATCAATACATTGATATCTCCAAATGTTAGTGTGATGTAATAAAACACCAGCACAAAAAGCAACTAGGGGAAGAAAGAACTTACTAAGCCTAAAGGTTAGAATCTGTCCCTGAGGAAAGCCAGGGCAGGAGCCCAAGGCAGGAACCCGGAAGCAGACACTTTTGAGCAGAAGCCATGGACAAACATGTTTATTGTTTTGTTTCCTGGTCATGTTCAGCTACCTTTTTAAAAATTTATTTATAAAATAAAGTCTTTTTTTTTTTTTAATCCATGTATTCCCTTGCTCCTCCTCCCTTCCCCCTCCCAACCCCTCCCTGTCAGCCTTCAGCCTCCCTCCTCCCCATCCCCCATCCTCTCCCCAGAAAGAGCAAGAGGTCCCAAGGTGGATTAGCTTTGCATCCACTCCTGCTGAGTCTGATTTCATCATCCTAACGTCAAGACTGGGTTAGGTGTTCCCCTGCAGGAAATGGGCTCTGAAGTGCCAGTCTGTGCACAGAAACACAATCTGAATGCTCTCCTTGAGGCTTCACATGCTGCTCATGTCAGTGGACAGTTGCCTATCCTTGGAGGGCCTAGTTCCTTTTCCAGAGGGTTCCCAGGTGGCTGTTCTTGATTCAGTGAGCTCTCCAGAGCTCCAGCCAGCCATCACTGTGAGAATTTTCCTCATAATCCCTATCCCTTGCTCATATAGACTCTCCTCCCGCTATCAGCTGGTCCAGAAGGTCAGCCCAGTGCTCAACCATGTATCTCTGCCTCTACCTCTATTCATTGTTGGATGTAAGTTCTGTGATGGCACTTAGGGTGGTTATTCATTTGATTATAGAGGAAGTTAAGTCTAGGCAACACCTTCACTATTGGTTGGAGACCTATCTACGAACATCCTGTGGGTTCTTAGAGGTTTCCCTAGCACCGGGAATTTTTCCAACCCCACATTGGCTTCCTCTATTAAGATCTCCATCTCTCTCTTTTTTCTCCCTCTTTGTTTTTCCTCACTCAATCATCTCCTTCTCTCATGATTTGTTCCCACCCCTTCTTGGCTGCAACTCCTTACTCTCCCAGTTAGCTAAGGAGATCCTAACCTGGCTTTTCTTCAGAACACTTTCTCTTCCTGGGGATCCCTGGATGTCTCTCTTAAGTTCTTTCAGATTCCAAGCTGTTTAGGGGTTGTGGTTTACAGCTTGGGTATTCTTTGCTTTTTGTCTAAAGTCCACTAATAAGTGAGTATATCCTCTACTTATCTTTCTGGGTTTGAGATACCTCGCTCAGGGGGATATTCTCCAAATCCACCCATTTGCCTGCAAATTTTAGGATGTCGTCTTTTTTTCTGCTAATTTTTTTTTCCATTGTGTAGATGTACCACAGTTTGTTAATCCATTCTTCAGTTGAGGGGCATCTAGGTTGTTTCCAGATTCTTGCTATTATGAATAATGATGATATAATTTTGAAGACAGGAAGATGTGTTAAAATTGTCTTTTTTCTTCTTTCAAGAAAGAATATTTGAAATCCTAGGAAATTTTTTTCTTTCTTTGTATTCTGAGATCATTTTCTTGTTTTAAAACTTCTGAAAAAAATCTTCCCTGCTCAAAGTTAAATTCTTTCCACAAATCAATCCAGTCCCAGCTAAACAACAGCAACCAAATGCAAGGTTTCTATTAGGACTGGGTTCTATAGGACTCTGCTCTGTGAAGTCCACAGAGAACACCATCCACGTTCCTTGGATTGATTTCCACAGTCTTTCAGAACTGAATCCCAGCTGATCTTTCCGATGTCACTTTCTTCTATATATTTTCTCCAAAGCCCTTTCAGATTTACTCTTGTGATTGTGCCCAGCTTCCCATATTGAAACTTGTAATTGTTCTTGCGGACAGCCTGTTCCCCGGGCATGTGTTCAGCACTATAAAGGGGTCCAGTACTAATTTCAGCATGGCCAGGTTGGCTCAGCTGTGTGGTCCTGGCAGGTCAGTTCCTTCTTGGATCATACACAGTGTACCTGTGAAACAGGGAGTCTGAGGAAGAGTCTCAACCATTCTAGATCTGTGTGGGCCTTGCTTCTCCCTATGTGCTTTCCTTCCTCACCGGTGCCTCACAGGCTGTGGCTGTGCTGAAGTACTTCCCTTCTACCTTTTAAATGCTACACTTTCTGGGTCATGTTTATCTCCTTGATCTGCTCCCAGTGATTTCAGTTAACAGTGGTCATGTGTGAAGCTTTGGCCACTCACATACATGGCTTTATTTATTAAAACCATAGCACATGCCAAAAATATAACAGACAAAATCAACACCATGGGATGGGAGGACCCAATGAAATGGTCTTTAGGATGGAGATACAACATCTCTAAATCTTCTGTCTTATTAGGAGCACAGAAGACTTTGAACTGCTTAAGTATAGAAATCTTTTCTTGTTCGCCTGTCTGGAACCCAGTATGATGCAGAACACATGGTGAACATTCCTTAAGTATTTGTAAGATAAATGGATGAGGAGCAAACAAAGGATGAATAGCTTTGAAGTCCACAGGGGTAGTGTGGACTATGGAAGGGTTCAGTACCATAGCAGAGGGGAGTGGGTGATGGGCCATTGCTCTGATTTGCTATTTTAAGTCCTTAACCATTGTGAGGGCAGCATGCCCCTCTCTCTCTCTCCCTCTCTCTCTCTCTGTATATATGTATGTAGGAAGAGACTTAGTGAATAAGAGTGGTTCCCTTCTTGTGGTAGTACTCGGGAACCCAGACACTTTTGTTCTGGAGCCTAGGGAGAGGATCAGAAGACTTGAGTGAACTACAGAGTGAGTTCAAGACCAACCTGGATAGGCTAGTGAAATCTTGTCTTATAATAAAAAGTAAAAGGAAGACCAGGGATATAGCTTAATGGTAGAGTCTTTGTTTAGCTTTTGTGGCACCCTGGGTTAATTCTCAATGCTGTTAAAAACAATTCTTGCCTCAAGGAGAACGGACGTACCATCTGGCACATGATTGCACCTTGAGAGCTGGCAGCATTTTACTTTCTTTAGATTTTATTATTTTGGGAGGGGGAGTGTTTAAAAATACCTCAAATCACTGTTATGCTAAGGTTTTCCCACCACTTAAAATTATAGAACATGAGTAACATTCCCTTCCTGGCCATCTCTCCTAGCGTTGCAGATGGCTGCTTGCCCTAACCTTATAGTTCCTAGTAGATTTCTGAAGTTCCATAGATTATAGCTTTGTATACGTATGCCTAGGTTACACAGATGCAGCCGGGAAATGTCAAAAGATGCCCAAACCAATGATGGCACCGCTCCCATCCTCCAGGGAAGTGTCTAGGGAGGGTCAGTGGGTATCTGGCAAGGATCAGCACTAATAGTTGGCTTCCCCTATTCTCTACCAGGAATACCCATTTTGTTATTAATATTCACAGATGCAGTCAGTTGTGTGTCTCGTCCTTTCCCCGCTCCTCTGCCCCCTACAGAGCAAGAGCAAGTATTATCATTCAGAGGTCAAGAGCATGAGAGGAAGGGTGGACAAAAGGAGAGCAATTAATTCAGTGTGGACAAAATGAGATCTAATGGGTGTGGTGGGAAAAATCTTCGGGAGACAGGGATGGGGCTACAGATGAGACAGTGTGTGAGTCATGTGCCTTGGGTACAGAAAATCAAGATAAACACTATTCATTCAATATTTAGTAAATCAATTGGCAACTAATAATCTATGGTCCGAAGCCTGTTTGTAAGTAAAGTTTTATGGACAAGCAACTAGAATGAAGGTTCAGTAGCTGGGAGATTCAAGCTTGGTTTTTGATGTTTCAAATCCCCAGTTCAGTCCATGGATGTCAGACACATGACACCTTAGCCTGTGATCTATGAGAAAATATTTCTGAAGAAAAAAAAACCCAATGTATTAGATTGTTTCTATTCACTGTCTTGGGATTCTATAATGAGTTACCAGAAGATGAATGTTTAAGAAAACAGAAACTTATAGCCTCACAGTTCTGGAGAAAATGCAAACACTTTGGAGGATCCAGGGAGGTAGAGAACCATCACCCGGGGGCTTCTCAGGGTTCCTGTTTTCTTTCAGAAAGATCCACTGGATGGTATCTATTTCAGAAGGTGAATCTTCAGAACATCTACGAAGACAGTATTTCCAAATAAGCTCCTATTTGCAGGTGGAGTCGAGACTTGAACAAATCTTTCTTAAAGTGCAGGACATACTTCAATTATTTCACTATTAAATAGGAATCTTTCACTTCATGTAGAAACATGAGTTTTCAGGAGTGGTAGTTGATTGGGAAACAGACCTTTTATAATTTAAATCCCTAAGGAAATGCGAGGTAGGTCCATTGGGGTGTTTACATTACAGTCTCAATAATGGACACAAATAGGCACAGAATTTTACCAGAAGTACCGGTTTCAAGTACTAAGCTGATAACGATCAGGAAACGTTTATACTAAATTAGTATTTATTTTGTTAAAATTTTGTTCTTCTCATACAAGCAATTTGCTAAATTACTTTTATTATGACCAAGTGTAATAAGTTTCAGATTATTTTTTCATGAAAATTCACCAACTAGGGAGAAAATGTCCTTTGGGCAAACCTGGTATCCTGCCTTCTAATTTATTACATGTGACCATTGCACCTGGGAGGCTGGTTAAAACAGTTGCTTTCTTAAAATGGTTCAAGCCTCATTTATATAAATGATTTGCTTTGTAAAAGTTTTTATAGTGGAAAGATAAAGTTGAATTCATTCTAGTTTAATTTAATTTTTCCTTACTATAAATTAAAATAAGCAAAATCTAAATAATATATGCTTTAGGAAAAATGTCTAGGAAATTGAAATCTAGGATTTGGATTAAGTGACTACAAGATACTTTGGGTTTTCCATTTTCCATTTCTGGTAAGATCTTAAACTTATTTACACGTGCAGTGCTTATTTACTAGTGTTAAGTATGGACTTGTCTAGAGACAGGAGTGAACAGACTATAAAGTAAGGAAGGGTCTTCAAATCTCAAGTCCACACGAGAGGTCAAATTGATAGGAGAGGGAAAAATCAATAGCCATAGACTTTGAAAGATAAGATTATATATTATTTTATAACTGTTAACAAAACTTAGTATTTCTTTCAATTAGCAGAAATCAAAGTGCCACATTATAATGTTGCCACTCTCTCAGGTATGGATACACTCACTAGTGCTTAAAACTTGTAGTATTAGATCTCTGATTGAATCGTGTTAAATAGGCTATCCTAATCTTGCTGTACCATGCATATTTCTGATATTTTTAATAACTGCATTTCAATTTGATTGTAATCTTATGTTCTTTGTATATTTAACTATATCATTCCTAGCAAGGATTGTGGGGCTTCATTAGAGTGCAAAAAGTGACTATGGTAACCAGTAACTCCCAGAAGTTCTCCAGGAAGGGCTGAGGTCTCATGAGCACCTCTCTCTCTCTCTCATTTAAGAAACCTTAAATTCATTTTATATACCAACCACAGTTCCCCTTCCCATCTCTCCTCTTGATCCTGTACCCCTCCAACCTACCCCCATCTTTTCCTCCAAAAGGGTAAGACCTCATGGTAGCCAGCCAAGCCTGGTACATTCAGTTGAGGCAGGACCAAGTCCCTCCCCGCTGCATCAAGGTTGAGCAAGGCATCCCACCATAGGGAATGGGCGCCAAAAAGCAGCTTATGTACCAGGGATAGATCCTGATCCCACTCTAGGGTTCCCTCAAACAGACAGCTGTAGGTCTAAAGTTTGTGAGTTCCCATGAGCTTGGTTCAGTTGTCTCTGTAGATTTCCCCTTTATGATCTTGACACCCACGTCCTTGCTTACATAATCTCTCCTTCCTCTCTTGAACTGGATTCCTGAAGCTGGGCCTGGTGCTTGGCTGTGGATCTCTGTATCTGCTTCCATCAGTTACTACTGGGTGAAGGCTCTATGATGACAATCAGGGTATTTATCAATCTGATTATCAGGGTAGGCAAGTTCAGGCACCCTCTCTCATTCATGACAGAGTGTTGAAAGGCATAGTCTTGTATCCACAGCTGCTGTTTTGTCAGGGTTATAACTCTCATGTCCCACCTAGAAGGGAGTTTGACAGTACTGCTCTTATCCTCTGCCACTTAGAGTCTGTCTGCTCCTTCTTCCACAATGTTTCCTGGGCCTTAGAGGGGATGATGTAGATGCCCTGTTTAGGGTGGTACCAGGAAATATTTTTAATGAAACATATTCCCTTCAGTCTTACCACAAGGTTCCTCTCCAGAGCACTGAGCTGTAACTTATGAATGCTTTGTCACCCCACTGTCAGTCAGAGGCAGGTCATACAGAGTCTGGACTTATGGCCTTGGTTATTTATAAAATTAGCATTTTTTCCTGAGCTTTCTCAGTCCTTCATCATATTTCTAGACAATTCCATCCTAATAGTCTTTCATATGTGTTAAGATATGCCTGAATCTCATTGTGAAATGAGTTTAGCTTCTATCCAAATCTGCAACATGGAATCCTGCTGGGGTTTTGGTTCCAAACAGATAATCATGAGAGCCAGTTACTTGTCAAATTTTATAATTGTTGTTATTCGTCCTAATTTTCCGACATTTAAAAATTTTAATATTTCAGTTGGTACTCTCTGCATTAACTTTTTTATTGCTATAACCAAAGATGTTACAAGAAACCACTTAAGAGAGAGTTTATTTTAGCTTATAGTTTGAGGGAATAGAGTTTGTCATATCAGCCCTGGGGTAGCTGGTCACATTGTTTTATTCTCAAGAAGCAGGGAGCAGACATGAAATGGAGCTGGATTATCAGAGTGCCTTGAAGTGCCTCACTCCCTCTGGCAAAAGTTCCATAGCCTTCCACCACAGCTGGGGACCAAGTGTTCAAACACATGAACCTATGGGGCCTTTCACATCCAACCACAGATCCTTCAAGTCTCTCTGTGAGCTAAAAGTGTCCACTTTGATGTATATGTTCTCCACTCCATCTGTGTAGATGAATGCAAAGACCTAACATATTTGTGCATAGATGGAGTGAGAGTTTGAGAGCTCTGACCCAGACTTAGTGGCATGCTGGGAGAGAAGAAGTCCTTCTGCTTGAGGACCACTCTGCCACCATCTCTTAATTCTCTAGCTTAGAAGCTTGCTGTTCTCATAGTGCATTCTCTCTCTCTCTCTCTCTCTCTCTCTCTCTCTCTCTCTCTCTCTCTCTCCCTCCCTTCCCTCCATTCCCCCTCCTTCCCCCTCCCTCCTTTCCTCTCTCCCATCTTACAAAAAACTGGAAAGATTTTTACTTGTATTATATATCTTATTTTCTTATCACCATTAGCATTATCACCAGTAAGATAACTATGAGAGGGTGATTTAGGTATTACATACACACCTAAGAAGCCATATTACAAACTCCGCTCATAATAGTGGCCTTGCATTTCTAATGATGGATTTCAAGCCACGTGGGAAGCATCTAAGATGAGGTGGGCATTCTGGCTTTCACTAGTCACAGGCATAAATAGTGGCTCCTATTCATATCTCTTCCCTCTAGAACAGCATCTGCTTCCTAATAATCCTCCAATAATTATTATTGCTTTATATTTCCAATTTTACTTTTGGTCAGTGCATTATTGGATTTGATAATGGAGGAGGATAAAGGTGGGTTAAGAGTTACAATATTAAGTTGGAGAAATAAGATATGGTATTTTTTTACATTGTAAGGGTGATATAATGAGTAATTATTATATGTATTTTATATAATACATATAACATATGTAAAATATATGTATTTTAAGAGCTCAAAGCAAAGACTGAATGTGTAATTATATGGAGCTGATAGAAGTTTAAGGTGATAGATAAGCTTATTTGATCATAACCCAATGCATGTATCAAAATATCTAATTATTGGTTCATTTGATTATGAGAGATGGTTGGTAAGTCCATGTCCATGGGCAAACTCTCAGGAAAAAAGGCTGAACCTCTTGGTCTAGGCTGAGATTGTTGAACATAGGCAGAATTTATTCCTCAGAGAAGCATCAGATGTGCTTTAAAGTTATGAACTGGTGATAGATGAGATAAGACACACTCACGTTATCTTTGAAAAAGTCCAACTCATTATGTTTCAATTACATCCACAAAGTCCATTCACAGCAACACTATATCAATGAAGTAATGAGCCACAGCATCTAGTTAGGGAGTCACTTTGGCAAATGATGATGCTTGTTGATTAAGGAACTCTTTGCCCTCTGGTTTCATTTTGACCAACATATTAGCCAGGTTTCTCTAGAGTAACAAAACTTATAGAATGAATCTCTCTCTCTCTCTCTCTCTATATATATATATATATATATATATACATATATATAGCATATATAGATTATATATAATATACTTTCATCCATATATACATAAAGGGGATTTACTAAAAGGATTTGGTCCAACTAATCCAACAATGATTAGCTATGAATAGAAAGTGTAAGGATCTGGAAGCTGCTCAGTTCATGAGGCTGGATGTCTTAGCTGGTCTTCAGTAGATGTTGAAATGCTGAAGTACGTTCTAATAGCAGTGAAGGAATAGACTTGCTAACAAGAAAGCAAACAGGCAAGGAGCAAAAGCTTCCTTCTTCTAAGTCTTTACATAGGCTTCCAGCAGAAGGTGTGGCCCAGATTCAAGATGTGTTTTCCTGCCTTAAGATCCAGATTAGGGGGGCTGGAGACATGGCTCAGAGGTTAAGAGCACTGGCTGTTTTTCCAGACGTCCTGAGTTCAATTCCCAGCAACCACATGGTGGCTCACAACCATCTATGATGACATGTGGTGCCCTCTTCTGTATACTGTATACATAATAAATAAATAAATAGTTAAAAAAGATCCAGATTAGAAGTGATCTTCCTCCTACAAATTAAGCAAAAAAAAAAAAAAAAAAAATCCCTTCTTGGTGTGCCCAGATGTAGTCAAGTTGACAGCCAACAATAGTTGTCACAACCATCGATACCTTGGCTAACACAGATCTGAAAACTTCAAAGACATCGGCAGGATTCAGCTTTGCTGATGCTTCTGACTCCAGTTGCTTTAGATGAGAGCAAGATCCTGGCTGCTTCTGTTAGCTGCTGATACTAGTTCGCGTGATTAGAGAGGGCAAGTGGTCTCTCCCCAATTTACAGACAAAAGTGGTGTCTTAATAGAGGTGTCAGAACACTAATTTTAGGATTTCACTTGGGTTCTGTGAGGCCAGAGGGTGCGATGTTCTTTTTCCTTCAGTGCTAGTAAACATCTTATGCTTGGTATGGTGGTTGAACTGTTGGATTGAATCTTTGATTTGTGTGCCAGGAGGTTCATAGTAAATGAGAGGTGTGGGCTCTTAGGAAAGAGTGGCTGTGGCTTGGCCTCACTAGATCCTGTCAACACACACACACACACACACACACACACACACACACACACCATGTAGGGGTGTTTTTTTAAGCTCTGAGAGCTTCCCTGAGAAATAAGTCAAGGTGTAGGCCGAGGAGGCAGTGGGTATGTAGGAACAGAATAGGGCCAGGAATGGCCTCTAGTTCCTGCCTTTCCATCAGCCCAGTTTCCCCACCTCTGTCCTTATTTATGCCACAAGCAGGACATATTTATTTAGTGGTAGGTCAGGCACAGGGCTTTTAGGCATAAGTAATGAAGTAGATACAGGAGAATCTTTACCTAGCTTAACTACTGAGCAATTTAAATGAATAGCAACTGCTTAAGTCATCATCTGCCAAGTGTGACACTGTAATAGAGGAAATGAGCGGTGGCCTAGGGGGCCCCAGAGCACCTGTAAGCAGTGACTGATAGGTATTGATCTGTCCTACTCTGGGGTCATTATCTTTTAAGCAACTTGCTTCCAAGTCCCCTTCCTTGCCCTTGCCCCTAGATTTCAGGCCCTTCAATTCAAAGGCCTCTCTGTGACACAGACCAGCCTCTCGGGCCTGGTAGTCCTCCATGTGCTTGCCTTGGATCTGCAGCTCCCTGTTGGACACCTCTTTGTGGATTCTCTTAGGTATGCCACAGGAACAACCTTTGTGAACAACTCACTCTCTGTTATATCCTTTCTTCCCTTTTTGGCCTCTGACAAAGCCTTTTATTAGCCTTCTTGTCATCCCAGTCACACACTTTGTAGTATTTGGCCTTCAGTTTCTGCCATCCAAGCTGTACACTCCCCTCCCTCCTCCTCCCCTCACTCTGTCTCTTCTCTTTCCTCCCACTCTCTTCTCACTGCGATGCCATGACTGTCTTGGATGCTTTGCATGCAGGTGCAGGCTGTACTTGCTGTTCTTCTCTGCTTGCTGCTTCCTGTCTCTTTAGCTCAGAGGGCTTTTGTCCAGAGCCCCCAGAGCTCACACCCTTCAGAGCTTGTCTCTTCATCACTGCTAACCGTCCAGGAGATTGCCGCTGAGGTCTGCATGTAGATATTGGTTCTAAATCCAACCCAGCTACCTAACTCCTGCTTCACCTAGGCATAGTCTTCATCACTGTGGGCTGTGGTCATTCTATCTGTGAAGGAAGTCCTCTTACAGAGCTGTGGTGGGATGAGATGAGTCAACACACACGCAGGTAGCAGTGTCTGACGTCACAGCACTCCAGAGGGACAGATCCTCTGCTCCTTGTACCCCTAAAAGTTTTTCTTGTGTTAGTTAAGATTTCTATTGCTGTGAGAAAACAGCATGACCAAATTTGAGGAGCAAAAGGATTATTTCACATTGATGGCCACCACCAACGGAAAGCCAGGGCAAGACCTAAAGGTAGGAATCTGGAGTTGGGAACTGAAGGCCTTGGAGGCATGCTGTTTACTTATACCATTTAGGACTATGGGCTCAGAGATGGCAGCATCCACGATGATCTGGGTCTTCCCACATCAATCCTTAATCAAGAAAATGCCCTGCAGACAATCTGATGAAGGCTTTTTCTCAACCGACATTTCTCTTTCCACATAACTCTAAATTGTGTCAAGTTGGCAAAAACAAAACAATAACAAAAACCAACTAGCTAGGACACTCAATACACGCCTTTTGCTTTTATGACTCACTCACTATTCAGTATATTTCTGATTGTTTGTAGCATTGCTCATAAATCAGTAGCTGGAGCCACATAAATCATATGCTGCACCTCATGCTTGTTGTATTAGTTACTTTGCTTCTTCCCACATACCTGTTTGGAAGCACCTGCAGTGACGTGAAATTGTTTTCATCTGGGACTTGAGGGACTCCACCCCATCATGGGAAGCAAGACAGTCGGTAGGTTACTCTGTGGTGGCACTGCTTGATTCTATCCCAGTGGAACTGCTCACAGAACTGGGGGCAGAAAGCAGAGACAGGCTGTGAACTCCAAAGCCCACTCTCTCAGAGACCCACAGCTAACCCCTCCTCTCAGAGGTTCTTAAGTCCTCCCCAGAATGCCACAAGTTGGTGGCCAAGGGCTCAAACACGTAAGCTTAAGGGGAGGGGGACTTTTCATGTCCAAAACATGACATTTATATTTTTTCCCCTTAAGACCCCCTCCAGCAGCCAGTGTACAGCTTGTTCTTATAAAGGTGTCCTGGGCCATCGTTTATGTGAAAGTTCGCAGTGGGCCTAATCTCAGGGCCTTTTTGTCCCATGAAATGAGCACACTCAGGAACATGTAAATCTTGGAGATGAGCTCACTGGAGTAATTTCTGCCATGAAAATAGCAATGTAGGGACTGTGTCAGGGACTTCAAGTTCACAGAGTATAATTAAAATTTTTCTCAAATCATTGGCCACTATAATTTTGTTATTACATACATTCTTTAATTATAGGCTCTAATAGTCCAGTTTAGTTCTGTAATTAGGTATAAAGACATTGATTTCAGAGACATAACAACCAGCTCAAATATACTTCTAAATGTTTTCCCATATTTTACCTTACAAGGAAAATTAATACACCATAAAAACTTGTGCATGGGAAAAGCTTCCCAGAGAGCAGCTGTCAGGAGCTTGGTGTGTCCTCACATGAGGGTCCTACTTTGCCTCCATTACCTTATAGATTGTCTGCCTCATTTCTGATGGGACAAGTCAGGACTATGGAAGGCAGAGAAGAACTCCTCAATTCGTGATGAATCTGTATCTCTTAATTGGAAAACTTAGTGACATCCAAGCTTGATGAGCCATGGGAAATAAAAGAACAGTTAGGACAACTGTGACTCGTGTGTGTGTGTGTGTGTGTGTGTGTGTGTGTGTGTGTGTATATCTATATATATCTAACTTGGGGGTATGGGAACCTGCATGTGTACAGCAGAGATGAATGAAAGTGGACAATCTCGGGTGTCCATTTTGGTCTATCATTATCATGGAATTTCAAAATATAGTGTAGGCTAAGTGCCCCTGCCCCAGGCTTCCAGGCCTCTTGTTCCCCCCTCCCATCCTGCTCTTTCTGGGATTATAGATCTGCCACTGTGCTTGACCTTTCACTTGTCCAGTGACAGTGGAGATGCAAACTCAAGTCCTCAGTCTCATGAAGGATGAACCTGAACCATGTCCCCAGCTTCAGTCCCCTGGTGAGTTTCGCAGTCAAAATAACAAAATCCTGCAGCCTGGAGATGGCCTGTGAGTTTAAGGAGCCACATTTCCCTGGTCTGTTGACTCATCATTGGACATTTGGGTTGTTTCCATTTGCTTTGGAAAGCATGAGCCAGGCCAAAAGGCTTGCACACTAGGCACTTAGCTGATACTCACTCAATAAGCAGATATCAATGGTTGGAAGAGGGTTGGAATGTTGGAGGAATTGGGGCCATGGGGACCCTGTGTTTCTTTTGTTGTTGTTGTTGTCCACACTAGGCTTCTTTTGGGCTACCAACCAACTCCCAAATCATGACATGGAGACTTCTTATTAGTTATGAATACTTGGCCTTATTTTAATGTTTCTCTTTATCAACATTTTGCCTTGGGCTTTTTTTCTCCTTCCTTCCTTCCTTCCTTCCTATAAATCTTACTTTCCTGCTGTCTTCATGGCTGGCTAGTGACTGCCCAGCTTCTGGCTGGGGCATGTCCCTTTCTTTCTCCCTCATTCTCTCTCTCTTCTTCTTCCTCCTCTTCCTCTTCCTCCTTTTCTTTTATATTTCACCTACTACTTATTCTTTCTGCCTACCAATTGTAGGAATTATTCACTGGCAATTGATTATATAAAAGGATTAATATTTATTAAAAGGTTTATATGAAACACTAACTGATACAAGATTGAACCTTAGGGCAATTCCTGGAGGGTTAAAATGTTCCACACAGCGGTGAGTGGCGGCAATTCTCCCTCTGAGAACTTGGGGAACCAATTAGAAGGGCAGGAGGCGTGCAAGTGATTCTCAAAGGGGGCTGGCTATGCCCCATACAGGGTTCTCAAGACCTCAAAGGCACCTGAACCTGCCACATCTCCCCCTTTGTCTAAATAGAAAGTTTTAAATCTAAGTATAAGACTATATATAATGGAAATAATTATAAGATGATGTCTAAGAGTGAGGAAAGATAAATAACATAAACAAGGTCAAACCATACCAGCAAACACCATACATAAAGTATATTTTATATGTCTAAAATATTGATAAGTGGAAATATATAGAGATTACTTTAAAGTTGTTTGTTTTGAATAATATGAATCTAATATTTAAATGTTTTTAGCTAAGATATGAGATGGTAGTAACCTTAGCTATTTAATATTTAACTCTATCAAAGACCTGAGAAGGAAAAATATTATCTGAATAAGCTCAAAGCATGAATGAGTAACTTTTAAAATTTAGGAGAGGATAGCAACAGTTGTCTTCCTGGACAGCCACCAACAGCTTTTTTCAAAGTTGGAGCATCTACCTTTTTTTTTGGCTATAGGCCTAGGATAGCTGACATATCTCTTTAGAATCATGGTGTTTTGAAAAACTGTCTTATCATGTCCTGGCAGGTTTCGGCACTCTCTATTCTTTATCTTACTCATTTGAATTGGATAGTGTGTTTACTGTCAGCAATCAAGGCAAGGGCAGTTTGGGAAGTTGCATGTCATTTTTGAAGAAATTATTATTAAAATTATATGTTATATTTAAAAAATTATGTACCTCAGGTTGGATGTAATAGTGATGTTTGGCTAGCAGATGCCACAGGTGTTGCTCTAATTAGGGTATTGACTTAGGCTTTTAGGTTTAACTGATATAACTTTATAAAAGGCAATTTTTAAAATAAAATTAGATCAATTTATTATAAATATATGTTAAGAGATATGCTGATATTAGCTGCTTGTCTTTGTTGACAGTCAGAGTTTGTGGTTCAGCTGCAGTAAAGCCTTGAGAAGGCTGCAGAAAACACAGAGGCAGGAGCGCTGTGCGGGGAATGTGTGCCAGGCTTCCTCTGCTCAACAGAAAGTGTCTCTTTTTAAAAGTACTTGAATATTGAATTTTAATTTATTTTGGAACAGATAAGCTTTAAGACCAAAGCCACTTGGGACCATGTGAGTGGCCTTTGGTTCCTGGTGTAGGTAGGAGCAAGGCCTCTGGTAGTCTGGAGCTGAAACTGTAGGCATAGGCCCAGGGTAGGAGTTTTGGGCCTGACTTAGTCTTGAGGTCTGGAAGCCCCATGTTGGGTGCCAGATATTGTAGAAATTATTTACTGGCAATTTATTATATAAAAGATTAATATGTATTCAAGAGTTTATATGAAACACTCACTGATACAAGATTAAACCTTAGGGCAATTTCTAGAGGGTTAAAATATCCCACATGGTGGTAGTGGCAATTCTCTCTCCAAGAACACAGGAAACAAACAAGAAAGGCAGGCAGCATGCAACCAGTCTTCACAAAGGGCTGGCCACACCCCACACAAGAACTCTTAAAACCTCAAAACCATGCTTAAGTCTTGCTCAAAAGGACCTGACCCCACTATACTCACCAGCCCCGCCTATCCCTCTACTGCTGCTATTGTCATTCAGCTTTTCATTAGACCATCAGGTACCTGAGGCAGGCAAGGTGAAACAACAACACATCTTTATATACTTAAAAAAAACAACACAAACAAATATAACACATCTTTACATAGTTTTTTTTTTTTTTTTGCCACACAGAGAGTTTATTTTAGGGAGTTTGGATATCCAGAGAAGGGAGGGGAGAGGGAGAGAGAGAGAAAGGAAAGAAGGAAGGGGGAAGAAGAGATAAGAGGAAGCACATCTTTACATAGCTAAAGTGATATTCCACAACAGCCGTGTTTGCCAGAGTAAGTGACAAGTTGATAGTCAAGTTTCCTTTTTCTAAAAGAAAGTGTTGGTTAGTTTAGGGTTTAGAAATGATACCTTTGTTTACAAGACTGGGCTCATGGAAGGGCTCATGGGAATGGTACCAACACTATGAGTAGAGACAGAGAGGAAAGCTGAGGTACGAAGGGAGATGGAAGAACACAGAGGAAGGATTCAAACTCTTACAGCGTCCAGGGAGAAGTACAGGGCCTCACAAAGGGAGAAAGGCCAAAGCAAAGGTAAAATTCCAATGGATTGATTGCAGTGTGAGAATGAGCATAATTGAATTGCATGTGCATTTGTTTGTGTGAGTGCGCATGCGTGCGTGCATGTGCATGTGCGTGTGCGTGTGCGTGTGCGTGTGCGTGTGCGTGTGTGTGTGTGTGTGTGTGTGTGTGTGTGTGTGTGTGTGTAATTTGGAATGAATCCATACATGAAATCTGTGTGTCCCACAGGTAAGTAGGTTGAATATTCCTCTCCACCCCTATGTGTGTGAGTGCCTGAATAAGAAATAAATGAGGATTCAAGAATTATCTAATACTTAATCTGTTCTGTCTAACATCTCATAAAATTCTGTTTAGGCTTAACTCTTGATGATATGCCCCAAGTCACAGGCAGAACCTTGCAGAGCACTTTCATGCTGATTCATGCTAAGCTGTAAAGTCCACTACCTTAGGTTCATGTGGCACTTTCCTCCATGATGCACTATTTTTATTAATTTATATGATTCTTCCTTCTTGCTCAGAAAGGTGGGCAATGTATGCTAACCCTAACCTCAGAGTCTAATTTATTAAGGTTTTTAACATGTTCTCAGTTAATGTGTGCTAAATAATGGCGCCATCTGGTTACAAGGAAACTGCTTCCTCTGTATGCCGTGGTTTGAGGTCAATCTCAGAGAACAAACCAAAACCATTATCTCAGACTCACGGCTAGTCTGGGTTTGATCCAAAACTGGATAATGTCAGCTGGACCAGAGGCACATGGGGAATGATAATATCTTGCTTGAGATTTAAGTCCATGGTGGGTTGAGATAAAGACCACTCTCCCTGAAATTATGGCCTCTTTTCTCTTACTCTCCAATGATTCAGACAGGATATTTTCTATGGCAGGGGAAGCCACATCCAAATGTGGCGGTTACAGGGTTGAAAACTTCAAATATGTCTAGACTTTGTTCCTTTTCACTCTGTGTTAGCTACTATGGTAGATTTAAACAAAAGAGCATGGACTCTCCATTTCCAGATTGCCGGGCACAAGGCTGACATTCAATGAATTATTTATTTGCTGAAGGATCTTAACTGGCTGGCCATGGCTTAGATAAACTTCATGAATAAATTTTAGCCGATCTTTTCAGGTTCTTTGTACCTTCTCCCACTGGGATTCTCATGTTCATGGGCAACCCAGGAGAAAGAGGAAACATAGAGGATCCTGACCACTGGGTAGTATTTCCCCCCGTCTGACTTGTCACCACTCTCCAAGTTAAATGATTCATCCACATAGTCTTTTATTTAACATCCTGGAACTAAATAGCACCTCCTAAGAGCCTTGAACTCCAGTAACTAGCAGCAACAAAAGTATGGAGCTTGTCACTCTGAGCCTTCTTGGGGAAGCCCTTCTTACAGTGAAGTGTGGTGTTTACAGAGACTCGTGGCTGTATAAACTGCTTCAAAAAAGTGGCAGTTAAGAGTTCAGCCATAAGCAAGGAAATTTATATTCTTCCCTTCAAGGCTCAGGGAACATTGCATAAGAGGAGTTGGGTGGAAGGAATATAAGAATTATAAGATATGGAAAAAGACCGTGAAATGCCAGCTTCCAAGTAAGACACAACCACTGCAATCACAAAGTCTAACTAATTGCAGGTGACTACAGGGGTTCTGCACAAGAACAGTTCCACAATCAGCAGGGCATGGGTAGTGGTGGGGATTAGGAAGCCCGACCTGTCACCAAGGAACTATTTTCTACTAAAATATTTCAAGAAAGGGGAAGTCATTGCCTTCAATTGTATCCCCACTTGTGACATTATCAGGCTCTAAAGGATAGTTCTAACCCACGGGAAACATAGATGGTTCTGGTTAAAGTAAATGGGTCACAACCCTAAATCAAAAGTCACGAATCTGGCAAAGGGACAATTAGGGAGGAGGAGGGGATGGGTGGAAGATCAAAGAGGCTGAGAGTGAGCAACACAGATGCATTATATACACATATGAAAATTGTCAAAGGACTAACAAATTAAGAAAATATTGGGGTACATATCAACTATCTTGCTTATTAAGATACCTCCTTATACTCAATATAAATTTTACTCCCTCACATTTTAATTTTCATATGTATTTGAAATATAACTATTCATAACATCTTCCAATACATATATATATGTGTGTGTGTGTGTGTGTGTGTGTGTGTGTGTGTGTGTTATTGATGTTTTACCTGTATGTATGTCTGTGTGAGGATGTTAGATTGTTAAGTTCCAAACAATTGTAAGCTACCATGTGAGTATGTGAGTCCTCTGGAAGAACAGTCAGTGCTCTTAACTGCTGAGCCTTTTCTCTACCCCGCCATGAGTGTGTGTGTGTGTGTGTGTGTGTGTGTGTGTGTGTGTGTGTGTGTGTATAAAATGTTTGTGCTTATGATGGTTGGGATGAGAATGGCCCCATAGGCTCGTATATTTGCATACTTTGTCCCCAGTTAGTGGAACTGTGGCCGTGTTGGAGAAGGTATGTTATTGGGGGGAGACTTTGAAGGTCCTAAGACTTCTACAATTCTCAGTGTGCTCTCTGCCACCACTGCTTCCCACTTGTGACTCAAGACGTGGGCTTTCTTCTATAAATTGCCTTGGTTACACTGTTCTATCACAGCAATAGAAAAGTAACCAAGATAGGGCTTGAACAAAGACTTCAGAAATTGTACAAAGGGGGCCATAAAGCCATGAAGAATTGAAGCAACTTGTAAAGAAGAGGAAGAATATATTTGATGAAATCTCAAATCAGTAAATATCCCTTTAGCAAGAGACCTAGCCATGTGGACAGGTCTTTCCATATACTGTGGCTCTGGAGCCCAACTAGCTGACAGTCATGTGATTTGGATCAAATAAAGCAATGTCTCTGTGTAGTAGGAAGTTTCTCAGTCCCACCTCGCCCAGAGGTCCAGATGAATTTCTTCCACCTGTGGTTTCAAATCCAGTTATAAAATAATTACTCAGAGGCTTAATATTTTAGTAACTGCTGGGCCAGTAGTTAAGGCATATTACTGACTAGCTCTGTCACTTAAATTAACCCATAATTCTTATTTATGTTTAGCCATGTGGCTTGGTACCTTTTTGCTCAGTCTAGCATTCTCATCTTTCTTTCCCTGCATCTAGCTGGCATCTCCTGCTCCTCTTCCCAGAATTCTTCTATTCTGGTTGCCCCACCTGTACTAGCCAATCATGTTTTATTAAGACAATACAAGTGAAAAATCTTTACAGTGTACAAGAGCAATGTCCTAGAGCGTCTCTGAATCATAGTTTATTTATGTGTAAATCAGAGATCCTAAGACCCCCATTATTGGGCTGCTGTACTAATCAAGGCAGTGCATGTAGAATGCTAAGAACAATGCATGACACACAGTAAACACTTTAATGAGTTGGTGTTAGCACTGCACTGCTGCAGTACATTCTTTCTCATATGCCAGCATCCTGCTAATAAATCCTCTCAGTTTATTGCTACAAACTGAGGCTTGCAAAACTTAGAACTGGGAAGAACCATAGAGATAATTACATTAACTCTTTTCTTAGATAAATCAACATAGGCCCATGGTCACAGAGTAAACCACTGAAGAATTAAAAAACAGTCTCTATCAGTGGTCTGGAACACTTTTCTTTTCACAAAACTACAGGTCTATGTTCTGGAGGATGAACCAGTCCTCTACTAAAGGTCAGCTCAGACATCCCACTAACGCATCTCACATATGAGGCAGGTCTGGCTAGAACAGTTCAGGTAACAGTGTAAGTCATGCTCAATGGTTATTCCATACTTTCCAGGCTGCGTGCAGAGTCAGGATTTCTTGAAGGACAGAGGAGAAGCATGCATATTCTCACGAGCATACATGAGCATTGTTTAAAGACAGGAACATGGACATGTTTTTTGTCAGGCTGCTTCTTACAGGGCTGAGAGATGTCAGAGTGATGTGTATCAGCTCATTGTTGACAGCTTCATTCCATTTCAATGGTCTTAGACACATTTACATGGAGTCATAGAACAACAAATGCCTTTACAAAAATGTAAACAAACAATAGAAATCCAAACTTAAAGAAGGTGTTTTCTTTTCTTTCTTTCTTTCTTTCTTTCTTTCTTTCTTTCTTTCTTTTTTTTTTTGTGGCAGGGGAAGACTTTGCTCACAGTCCTGACATCTAATGTATTTTAATCATCTTCTATAAACACACCATATTTACAAAATTGAGATTACAAAGGCAAGATATTTTTAAGAAAACTCAAGATCTCTTAGGGACTTGCTGATTAACCTCCAGGAAATTATTCAGGCATATCTGGGCAGAGGAGTCTCTTGACCTTCTTGAGCATCTGCATCTGTTTCTATCATTGAGGTCAGAATGGTAGAATTGAGGGGGAACAGAACACTGTCTGGGGCCATGAGATCCAGGCTGAAACCACAACTTAAATCTGGGTTCTACTTCTCTTTTTGCTGGATGATCTTGTAGAAGTGTCTTAACCTTTCTGGATCTGATATCTGAGGACTGCATATCAGCTTGTTTAATGAACTCTGTGCTCAGCAAAAGGTTCACAAAGGTCAGATGCTGTCTTATGGATGTTGCCTGTGACATGGTTGACACATTTCTACACTGTGTGCAAACTGAGTATCTGGTTGAGTTTTGTCTGTGTGCTTCTGGATCCTGCCCTTACTCTGTGACAAGAGTAAATCACTTTGACCTTCTTTTTCATGAGTTTTGTTAGTCAGGCCTATGCAAAGACTGTGGTGATATATTGTGTATTTATTAAAATCATTCTGGACTATCAGAGGAAAGAAACACCCATCGTCAAGCCATGAAAGTCAGAGAGTGGTGATCCATGCTTTTAATCTATCACTAAGGAGACAGAGTTCCTTCTGGATGTCAGTAAATTCAAGGCCTAACAGCCAAGCAGTGGTAGCTCATACCTTTAATCCTAACTCTAGGATTATGATACAGAGTTGAACCAGGAAGTAAAACAGCTGAGTGGGGAAAGATATGTAAGGCAGGAGAAGGCAGAGACTGAGGGTTCTCTAGAAGCCCCGAGTCAGGCTGAGGACTCTTGAAGACAGCACTTAACCTGTTGGGCCTGAGGAGTTGTCTGGGTGAGAACTGACTGTGGTCTGTTTTCTCTCTCTGATATTCCAGCTTTCTCCCAGAATCTGGCTCTGGATTTTCATTATATACCAAGTAGAATTCATGCAATAAAAGATGAATATGAAGATGAAATGGTAGGATAGCATTTTCATCTTTTTGGGTTGTTATAAGACGTGACAATGATTTGTAGCCAATTAACCATAGAAACACATTTCTCACAGGTCTAATGGCAAAAGCGCTAGGTGTCAGGGGGTTTGATATCTAGTGAGATCCTGCCTCCTGGTTGGCAGACAGAGTTTTCTTATTGTGTTGTTTCACTGTGGAAGAGAAATAAGCTTTCTGGTTTTCTATTTTAATCTTATTCATGAGGGGCTTTGGCCTTGTGCCATAATCTTTTTCCAGAGGCTCCCATTGCAGATGTGTTTCCGGAGTATGAATTTGCCGAGAGACAAATAGTCTACAGTGGACTGACTGTGCATAGGCAGCACTGGCATGCTTTCAGCCGAGGGGAGCCATGAGTTCTGTGCAGACTCCACTTCACTTCTCTGAGTCATTTTATAAGCTGCTTCATTTCAAGGAAGGAAGATTAACTTTGAGTCCCCTTGAAACATTTGTGCAATGCCTGCCAAATGCAGGACAGCTTAGTGCTATAACCTCATGAGGTGCCTGCTTGGGTCTGTGTGTCTGCTTTGGATCAGTCCCCAAACCTTGCCCTGATTCCTGTGTGGGCCCCTCCCTCCGCTTTCCTGGAGAAATCCACAGTGAGGCTGCAAGGCGAGGGGCCAGTGTTTATGTTGGTGGGCCTCCCTTAAGCTGGACACTGCTGCTGTGTTTGCCCAGAATGAAGTCTGGCCCCTCCTTTTTTTAATTGGCCAGAGTCTTGACCTCAATCACTTGGCCTGCTGATGATGTTAGTTCCAGATGTCCAGGCTCTCTGGGACAGGGAGAAGGGCACAGATAAAGCTGTTGTTCAAACCTGGCAGTCATAGCAGGTGATTATCCTGAAGTCCATGGCTGCAGGCACCGTCAGGCTCTGAGTATGGACCTTCACACTCATTAAGCAGGTGGTTTTAATAGAATATGTACAGCATGCACCAAACTCAACCCTGCTTGCTGGCTGTCCTGGAATGTGGCCACGTGACTAGATGCAAGCAGAATTTGTGGAACTAGGCTAGGCTGAGTCTACTTTTTCCCGGATGTTAACTTTGAAAATGCTTTTATTTTTCTGAGTCTCAATTTCTCTTATGAAGTGTTTGTATTTTGATGATATTGTTTGAAGGATTAAATGCACTAATGAGTATGGTTGAAAGACACAAAATTTGCTGACACCTGTTTTGAAGTATAAGATGGCAAAGGTCAGCAAAATGCTTTACAAATGTGATCCAATTATGTGTTGTGTATGAAAAAGGTATGTTTTTATCATGTAGATATTAATGAAAAGGAAGCCAGAGTAGCTGTATTAATCACTGTTAGAAATCATCAACAAACATTAGCAAATTGCATGTGACCAATATGTAAAAAGAATGGGACCATTCAGAGAATTTGTTACAAGTATACGATACTGCCCAAATACAAAAATTACATGACTATATTAAGTGATGGGCACAATAGTTTGCTAAATTCAATAACCATTGATAAAGAAAAACCTCTCAGTAAATTAGGAATAGAGGAGAATGACTTGATCTGACACAGAAATTGTATAAAAAGTCAACAGCTCAGCTTGTGTATAGTGATGGAGTGCCTTATCCCTAAGATGGAGGGTAGACAAAGACACCTGCCTTCATTATCCTTTTCAATGCAATAACAAAAGTTCTAGGCATTATGAAAAAGAGTAAAGATTGGAAAAGGGGAAGGGAACACCCAATTTTGAAGATAATGTAATTGCCTCACCCAAATCTACAAAGTACCCTGCCCCTTGAGCTAATAAGTGAATCCAGAAAGCTCAAAAATCAATTATATGTTTGTAGTCCAGTACTGGACACGTGAGCTCTAAAATTAAAATTACAATAGTGTTTGTAATCACTCAGAAATAATTATATGTAATATAACAAAATATACTTAGGTTTTATAGGCTGGACAATCTAAAAGAAAAATGTAAAAGTTCAAATAGTTGGAAAAAAGTAGTGTGTTCATGGAAGTACTGAGCACAATGAAGTCACAGAAGAGCAGGATGCCTAGTTTCCTCCAGTGTGTAAGTATGACAAGCTGCATCCCAGGAACCTGCACAGGCACACTAGAGTGGCCTCCCCAGTTTCAGCAACCACTAGCTTTGTAATTTTTTCCTGGTTTTTACTGTTTTGGTAATATGAATTAAGGGAAGAAATATTAATACTACATGGGGATTGTCTCAACCAAAGAAATCTGAAATATATGGTAAATGCTGTTTTTCCTTTGTTGTTCACTTTGGATGCTGGTGCTAATCTTCCAAGTGTCATGATTTAGGACAAAATTTTATGCCCTTATTTATTCCTAGGATGAGGGGAGAAAATTTTTGCTTTCTTACACAACTCTCTCTGAAATGTGTATTAACAAGTTGCTCAAAACTAAATTTTTACCTTCAAAGAAAAAAAAAATTCCTGCCAAAATCTTAGTGATTGTGGGTGTAGCAGTGTTTGCCTAAAACTTAGATGCAATGGACAAGGACCTAAACAATTTAGGAAACAAAGATGAATGAGGATATCATTATATCTGAAGACATCACATAGTTCAGTAATTAAAACTGTTTTGTCAAGAATCAGACACAAACCTGGAAGGAGCACATTATATAATTCAGAAATCATCTCACACAATGTAACTTGTTGTGGACTTATTAAAGACAGAATCAGGAAGCCCAGGTTTAGGTTCTAGGGCTACCATTCATTTACTATGTATCTTGATTATGTAACTTTTCCACTTTTAAACTCTCTGGGACTCTGGTGACTCTTAGTCCCTTGACAATTTCTGGTGCCCTAGGCTCTTCCTCTCTTTTTGAAGAGTAAGGAATTCTACACCCCGAAATAATTAGTATGTTGAGTGAACACCATGAAAATTGGGCCGTGTAAATCTACAGTCAGATGCCAAGGACTTTGGTATAATTTTTTTATTTCTCTCTTTCTAATAATGGTAATTCCTCCGCTGGCCAGCTTGGGGGGCACAGGCAACAGGGCTTAATTTTAAAGAGCTGCCTTGAGAATTTATGAAGACCTGGACCTCATGGCTTGGTTAGGTAACTTCTGGGAATATCTGGAAGCAGGAGATTTTATAGCAGTTTAAGAGAGGTTAAAAATGACTGCTTTTCCCCAGAAGTGATCCAAAATAACTAGCCAACCACCCAAAGATGATTACTTGTAAATTCATAGTATGTGAGTTCTTAAGGTCTTTAAAAAACACAAAGGAATATGGACCACACACACACACACACACAGTGCTACCTTCTGTGATGACTATCATAAAGATTTATGTAAAATCAAGAAAGGAAAGTTGAAGTCTGTAGCAATATCTGAAATCTGAACTATACTGCTCATGAAGCAATAGAGCAGAGTGGTTAGAGATGTGTATTTCCTCTGGGGTTTAAATATGATTTCACCCTTTACTAACAGTGCTCCCTGGCCTATTGTTAGCTATTTTGTTCTTTGGTTTTTATCATTGTGCTAACTATAGTATCTATTTCATAGGATTGCTGTGAGGATTTAAAGAAGTCATCTATACTCAGCTTTTATGCATGAAATGGGATATATAAATACATCTATTCTATTTGTATAGTGTATGGATGGAATGAGACAACTGGGGGCTGTTGCCTTAAGAATATTGTCTCCATGTATTATACTATAGTGCTGTCATGATCATGTTCATCTACTTCTCTTTTTAAAAAATATTGATTTTTATTTTATGTGAATTGGTGTTCTGCCTGCATGTATAACTGTGTAAGGGTGTCAGATCTTGGAATTACAGACAGTTGTTAGCTGTCATGTGGATGCCGGAAATCGAACTCAGGTCCTCCGGAAGAACAGTCAGTGCTCTTAACTGCTGAGCCATCTCTCCAGCCTCATTCATCCACTTCTTTTAGTCACTGGCAAATAAGCATATTTTGAGGAGGAGTAACAGAATAATTTATAATCCATTAAAGCCATGGGCAGTTCAGGCTGTGGGCCTAATCTCAAGGCTCCTATCAACAAGGTGTATAGTTATAGATATGTAAATTGGTATCCTTGAACCCCATTCCCATCTACATACTGAGGAAGTTGAATGGATGTCTACTGAGGTTCTTTGTGATTGTTTTCTAAGAGACAGCATCTTTTGAGGTGAAGAAGCAGTTTTACTGACAGGAACACTGTGAACTCTGACTAACAACACAGCATCCATTGAATACATCTTCTGTAGCTGCCACTTTTCCAGTCCCTTTGCAGTAATCAATCCTTATAGCAAACTGTGATGAAGGCAAATCATTATCTTCATTTATGAACAAGGAAACTGAAACAGAGAGAAGCTGAGTTGTCTAAGGTTTAGTGGCAGAGTCGGGATTTGGCGTACCACAAGTTCTATGTAGATGCAGGTAGTTCTAAGGGAAGAATAAGCAAACTAAAGAGCTGGGTGCTAACTGCTATATTTTCTCCATAGTCCTGTGAGTGTGTCCACAGCTCCTCCTAGGTCCTCAGCTGACACTATCATCCTGATGATCGCAGGCATGTGTTCAGCTAAACTGATTCTAGCCTTCTGGGTTGCTACAAGTATAGTGAAGGTGCCTTCAGGAAGTTTAATTTTGTTTTGCTAATTCATTCCAAACAACACAGGAGTCTCTGTTAGGGACAGAAGAGATTTCCTGGCTGGACAGGAAGTGGTAAGGTAGGACCAGAAGAAGATAACAAGGTTGTCAGGCTTTGGGTTGCTTTAACTGTCTGCCTGACACCGTCTTCTCAGGTTTGCCAAAGTGGTCTCTGTGTATCTCTATAAAGATAGACATACTGTTTTTTGGTTTTCTTTAGTGCTGTCCTGGGTGTGGCAGGGGAAGGGAGGGGATAGGGTATTATCTGAACCAGAAGCACTAGCAAAGCTTTGCTCTCCTGTGTGTGCCCAGGTGGCTCATCTTGAGCAACAGTTGTGACCACCATGGCAGTGATAGTCCTGCTGCTTTGGATGGTCTCTCCAGGCCTCTGAGAGGTTCGTGGTGCCTTTTAGATTTATTCCCATAAAATGTTGAACACTTGCTTATTAATTCCAGAAGGGACTGTGGGAGAGATTAGGAATGTGTTGGTGTGTTGAAAGTGCTCTAAGGTGTTTTTTTTTTTTCTTTATCATTTTGGTGTGTGTGTAATGCATGCATGTAGGTGGAGTTGTGTTTGTGCAGGTGTACATGCCCATGCATGTACTCAAGGAAACTGGAAGTCCATGTTAGATATCTTCCTCAGTTGCTCTCCAACTTATTTTATGTTCTGAGACAGATTATCTCACTGAACCTACAGCTCACTGGGCTAGTGGTTGGACAGTGAGCCCTTCTATCCCATCTAACCTCCTCTCAGTGCTGGGGTTACAGATGTGAACTGCTGTGACCTGTACTGTTATGACTGAGATCTCTTGTGGCGATGGAGGAGATGGCCAGAGACCAAAACCGTAGAATGTGCCTAAACTATTGTGGAAGTGGGGCTGGGGTCATTTTCTGAGACTTTGGCTTCAGCAGTTAGGGCCTTAGACTTGGCTGTCACAATGATTATGGAAGGGTCAGGGCAGCACACTAATTATTAGTGGGCTAATGGGGTGCATTATTCTTGTGGGCACCCTTTCCCAGGTTAGTGTTATCAGCTTTAGCTAACCATCTGGTGTTTTCGTCTTCTTTTTTTAATCAAACAGCCACAGACTTTTAGTAAGATATGTAATAATGAGACTTGAGAGATCAAGTGAGGAGAAAATATTCTGAGAAAGATTTGGGCAGGTGATGACTGAAGCTGTCTTTCGAAGTGAGGCTGTTCTTCACAAAAAGATTAATAGCAAAGACAGACTTACTCTGTAGGATAAGCTTTTTTTTAATTTTGTTTTTTTAAACTTTTTTTATTATTATGAATAAAGAAGTCACACTTTCTATCTTTGTATATCCTTATTCAAGGTCCCTTCCCCCTCCCACCACATCAGGTCATTCTCTCTTCTCCACACCTCCCCATCCCCACTCCTGGGCAGGCAGCAGGCGGTCCCAAGGTCCCAATATTGCTTAGTTCAGCCTCCACTGCTGGCAAACCCAGTTTTCTCCCCCCAACATCAAGACTGAGTCAGATGTTCCTCTAGGGAGAGTGGGATCCAAGGTGCCAGTCCAAGGTGTTTCCGATCACAAGCTGTTCAGTGGTTGTAGCTTGCAGCTTGGGCATGCTTTACTTTTTCTTTCTTTCTTTCTTTCTTTCTTTCTTTCTTTCTTTCTTTCTTTCTTTTTGTTTAGAGTCCACTAATGAGTGAGTACATCCCCTGCTTATCTTTCTGGGTTTGTGAAACCTCACTCAGAAGGATATTCTCCAAATGTATTCATTTGCCTGCAAATTTTAGGATATCATTTTTTCTTACTGCTGAGTAGTACTCCATTGTGTAGATACGCCACAGTTTGTTAATCCATTCTCCAGTTGAGGGGCATCTAGGTTGTTTCCAGGTTCTTGCTATTACAAATAACGCTGCTATGAACATAGTTGAGCTAATGCCATTGGAGTGTGACTGTGCATCTTTAGGGTATACACCCAGAAGTGGTATTGCTGGGTCCTTGGGGAGATTGATTCTTAGTTTTCTGAGAAACTGCCATACTGCATTCTTAATGCAAACTTAATGGAGAAAAACACAAAGCAATCCCACTAAAATCAGGAACTAGACAAGGATGTCCTCTCTCCCTTATCTATTCAATATAGTTCTTAAAGTTTTAGCTAAAGCAATAAGAGAACGAAAGGAGATTAAGGGAATACAAATTAGAAAAGAAGAAGTGAAACTATCTCTATTTGCAGATAATATGATTGTATACATAAGGGATCCACAAAATTCTTCCAAGGAACTTCTACAGCTGATAAACACCTTCAGCAATGTAGCAGGATACAAGATTAACTCAAAGAAATCAGTAGCCCTCCTATACACTAAAGATAAAAGGGCTGAAAAAGAAATAAGGGAAACATCACCCTTTATAATAGCTGCAAATAGTATTAAATACCTTGGAGTAATTATAACCAAAGCAGTAACAGATCTATTTGACAAAAAATTTAAATCACTGAAGAAAGAAATTGAAGAGGATATCAGAAAATGGAAAGCTCTCCCATGTTCCTTGATAGGTAGGATCAACATAGTAAAAATGGCAATTCTACCAAAAGCAATCTACAGATTCAATGCACTGCCCATCAAAATCCCAACACAATATTTTTTAGACCTTGAAAGAACAATACTCAATTTCATTTGTAATAACAGGAAATCCAGGATTGCCAAAACAATTTTGCTCAACAAAAGAACCTCATGAGGCATCACCATCCCTAACTTCAAGTTATACTGTAGAGCTACAGTAATAAAAACAGCCTAGTACTGGCATAAAAACAGACTTGTGGATCAATGGAATAGAATTTAGGATCCAGATATTAACCCAAAAACCTATGAACACTTGATCTTCGGCAAAGAGGCCCAAGGTATTCAATGAAAAAAAGATAGTATCTTTAACAAATGGTGTTGCCATAGCTGGATGATAGTGTGTAGAAAAATGCAAATAGATCCAAGCATGTCACCCTGCACAAAACTCAAATCCAAGTGGATCAAAAACCTCAACATAAGCCCAGCCACTTTGAACTTGATAGAAAAGAAAGTGGGAAATATACTTCTTTTCTATATTTAGGCGACCACTTCATAAATATAACACCAGTGGCACAGACACTAAGATCAACAATCAATAAGTGGGATCTTCTGAAGCTGAGAAGCTTCTGTAAAGTCAAGGACACTGTCAATAGGACAAAATGACAGCCTACAGAATGGGAAAAGATTTTCACCAACCCTACAAGTGATAGAGGATTGATCTCTAAGATATATAAAGAACTCAAGAATCTAGAGCCCAAAACCTTGAATAACCCAATCAAAAAATGAGGTTCAGAACTAAAAATGGAATTCTCAGCAGAAGAATTACAAATGCTGAAAGGCACTTGAAAAAGTGCTCAACATCTTTAGCCATCAGAGAATGCTAATCAAAACAACTTTGAAATACCACCTGACACCTGTCAGATTGATAAAAGACATAAATTACAGCCTATGCTGGAGAGGGTGCGTAGCAAGGGGAATACTCCTCCATTGATGGTGGTAATGTAAGCTTGTTCAGCCACTCTGGAATGTAGTATGGCATTTCTCAGAAAACTGAGAATCAATCTCCCACAGCCTATTGAAACTGCAACCCAGTTTACCAAGTTTCCAGGCCAACTCAGTCCAAAGGTGTTTATTTTGGAAATCTAGACTAAGACTGACTCAGTGACTTACTTCAGCATTATGAATGTGAAGGCATGGGGGAAGTCTGCAGAGCCTTTTCTTTGGGACAGGGTCTCAGTGGCCTTTAGCGAAGGTAGTACTTGAACATATTTTAAGACCTCAGTAGAGAATGTTTTTTTATGCAGCGAACAGTGATTAGCACAGAAACTCACAACTGATTAGAGTGTAAAAACTAAGTGTCAGTAGAGCACTCAACCACGTGGGACATCTGTATCCCTGTGCCCACTCTGTGTCACAGCCAGAGTTGAGGAGGAAAACAGGGGTGAAACAGTATATTCTGAGCATCGAAGGACTTCTGTAGTCATGAAATCACAGCAGCTATGATTATTTGCATGAAGCCCACGCAAGACCAGGCCAGTCAACATTCTAGTGTGGAAACTCACAAACTCCCACCCTTAGCTGAGAAGCTACTGACAGTTGATGGCTTCAGAGTGAGAGAGGCCATTTTCTTTAAGGGTGTGGCCCCTGGTAGGTTTACCCATGCTCTGGTGGCTGACCCCACGCCCAGGAGTATGTGGGTAGCATAAATTGGACTTGGTGGGTTGTTAAAGAAATAAAAAGAGAACAGGAAGAACAGAAAGTCAGAGGGATACAAGAGCTGGGCTTGGGGCAGTTAGGGGAAGAAAAATGTATAAATATGGTCAAAATACATTATATGAAAATTTGAAATAATTAATATAATGGTTTATTAAAATGAAATACATGAGATTACATATTTTTACAGTAGATACACCAACATATACCAATGGCTACAACTTTTTGTTCCAATCAGTGTGACACTCCTTTTCTCTCCATTTGTGTGGATACCTTTTACACCCAATGTAAGTGGTATGCCAATTATAGCTAGCCTATTTTCTGGGGACCTCCTAAGTGCATATACATGTTTACTCAATATTGTGGGCACCATGTGTGGCAGATACGATTGTTATATTTTATTATTATGGCAGCAGAAATGAAATTAGGTTAAATATCTGCCTCTAAGTAAAGAAGAGGATCAGGCAAGATTGAAAGGCAGCTTCATTCTCTTAACCACAAGCAACACTAGCTCCATAAAATCTCCAAGTTTATTGATTTTAGGCTCTGTTAGCTGGAGAACATTTTCACACTATCTCTTTTTAAAATATCCATGTGGGTTTTCAATCTGCCTGTAAGGAAGACTGGCATGACTCACAGAGGAGGAGTAGAGGGTACGTCAGTAGACATGAGTCCCAAAGCTGTCCTGGGCTGAACCGGGTTGTGCTTACGCCAGAACTCTGGCTGGAGAAGACCCAGGAAAGTACCAAGGGTGGAGGAGTAATATGAGAGTGATCTCCCAGTGGGTCCCTCAGCACCTGCTTACACATCTGAGGTTGGCTGGCTTTGGATGATGTAGTTTTATGCCGATGGATTGCAATGCTATCTAAGTTGTTTCCACTGATTCCAAAGACCCAGACTCCTAGATTCCCCTTAAATTCTCCAGATAATATCCTCCACTTTTGATGTGTGACCCAACTTCCATAATTCAAGCTGATTGTCACAGAACTCTATTCCAGTAACTAGTGTTGGCTTTGTTCATTATTTGTGCATCTCTTAAGCTCTGTGTCAGGGCTGCATGTGGATTGGGACCACATCTCTGGCTTCACTTGTAATATGGTTTCTGAGGATGATCAGTCCCAAGACAACACCACTCTCCATCATGCAGCTGGATTTATGGAAACTCACATGACCTTGCGTGGTTGTTTATCATGCCTGATGATGGCTAATGCTTGTCCTCATAACAAATTGCCAATGTTTAGCTCTTGCCATGCCTCTATGGGGTAACTACAAGTCTCCTTTGCAGCCAGAGCAGCACAAGTACAGAGGGGAAATCGTTTGCATCAGGTTAGTTAGGAGACAGAGGAAAGAGGTTTAAGATGCAGTGAAGGCCTACATTTATTCCATGCTCTTGACTGCCAGGCTGGCTCTCCTGTTTTTTGACAAGCAATGGGGGCCTTAAAGTGCAGACAATGCTCTTTTCTAAAGAGTGTCTTGCTATTTTTAGGTTATTTAAGATTTTTTGTAGACTTTGGTTTTATTTGAAGTTGATAAGCTACTAGAAAAAAAAATACAATATTGTCCACAAATAATACTCCAAGGTTTGCTCTCAGGTTCATTTTTAAAAAGGTTTACAAAGGGCACAGGGCACAAAATGTTGTTCCATCTTGTCATATGTTGTGGCTGCTGCCAAGGAGCTAAGCTGTCATGGATTCCATCTTATGGAAGAAGAAACTGAAGTTCAAAGATGTTATGAAAGCCACTTACAGTCACACAGCTGGCAAGTAGAGCTGTTTCTGTGGAAACCAGGCAATGTGGCTCCAGCCCTATCTTCCTAATTACTCATTCTTCTCTCCACTAGGAGGATCTCTGTGCTTGGGTTAGGCTAACTATTCTGGAGACTGACTTGTACTTCTTCATTTACTTATTTGGTAGCTCCTTCTAGACGACCTACTGTGTGCTGGAGTTCGTTAGTGCTGGCTCTAAGTTACTGATTCGTAGATACTCAGTCCATGTTCTTTCAGATCTCATAGCTGGATTTTCAGCTCCCTCCTGTGTAAATGAGCATCAAAATAGATGAGTATTTCTCATCCTTTTGGAACCCCATATCTGTCTTGCTTATAAACAAAAACATAGTTTATGCCTTCCTTAACTCTTTTTTCCAAGTAAGTGGCTTATGATGACTAAAAATAAATGAAAACAATTAAAATGTTGAGTAATCTTTGTTTGAGCCACACAGGCCTCATTTCTCTTCCCTAGGAGATTTTTCTTTTTTGCTCCCTGTCATAGCCTACATTCTTTTGGTTAAGAAGTATTGGGTGGTATTTTCCTTCTAAAACAAAGGATCTACGGTTATGTTATTAACAACTTTGGGATACTGGGGTTGTGTCTGTTTAATTTATATTTATTCTCTCACTTAGTTCTGGCTTTAAAGATTGCATGGCAAATAAAGCTTTGCTCATTTCTTTTACTGAAAATCTCATCCCTGTCATGGGGCATTGATGATGTGAATCATGTGCTTCACAGCCATCTGATATTTCCCCATCCTGTTTGGGGAGGGAGCAGCAAGGGACATTGTGCCCAGGAATCTGACACATCAGGCTCACAGGCTCTTTGCTCAGGCAAGGCCTTGTGCTTTTGGCTCTAGGAAATGCCTGGCTGTTTTTACTCTGGATTTTCATGGGAAAGGATGCTTCATAGACCTCTTAGGGACATCTGATGGCTTATAAATATCTCGGGGAGTCTGGGAACAGGAAGGATTGGTTTTTGTCACACACTACTTTGCATTCAGTTGTACATAACTCTATGATGTTCTTGAAAGTCTTCATAGCTTCACATATAAAGTCTCAGGGACCAATCACTGTCTATAATAAACGATCAGCACATACCTATTGCCCTGCAGGAGGGGAAGAACAGGGGCCTCATAATTATCAGTAGAAGAATTTATTTACTTGGGCTTTAATCTTTTTAAAAGATTTGTTTTTATCATTTTTAAATTGTGTATATTTGTGTGTGGGTGTCTGTTGTGCACGCAGGGAAAGTACTTGTGGAGTTTAGAGAAGGCATTGGATCCCCTGGAGTGAGCTGCAGGCAGGTTGTTTGTGAGTGCCCAAGAGGATATTAGGAACTAAACTTGGGGCTTCTGGAAAAGCAGCACATGCTCTTACCTGCTGAGCAGGCTTCTGTATGGACTTTTACAAACAGTTTTATTTTGATTTTAAAAAAAGTTTTATTTTTTAAAAACAGTTGTAAAAACTACAATTTTCTTAACAAGCACTGTCATAGGAATTATGTTCTGTGATGGGAACCAAGAGATGGGTGAAGTCAGTATCTGGGGAAGTGCTGGCAAATGTAGTGGAATGCTGGTGTTATCCAAAAAAGCACTAGTGAACTCCGCAAATCCTAGTAACCTCAAAAGATCCAACCCCGTTGGGGTGTGGCCAGGATAGATGGAGACTTGGGAACACTGACCTGTATGTCCTATTTTGTTTCTGCTTTCTCTGAGAGGAGGCTAAACATCCAACACAAAAGTTCTAAACCTCCTAAAATTACATTTTATCTATGAGTCCTTGCTCAATCCTCTAATAAATATTAATCCTTATATATTATATTTAAATAATTCCAGCCATATTTGGTGCCAGTAGCCATTTATAATAACCAAACTTATAGTCATGTTCAGTTTTTATAAATATACAAAAATGTATTTCAATTAAATAATCTTCAAACACTTCAAAGACCTATGAAATATAACATTTAAAATATTTTAAAAACTTAAAATTTTCTAAACAATAAAACAAGTCTATTCCTAACAACACCAATATATTTAAAAAAATATACATTAAAAACTTCGTATAAAATTTGCTTTATAACAACAATTAGCCACTAGACAAAAATTATTCTTATACTAACTACTTAACAATATACTATATAAGCTAAACATACAAGTTCCATAAAAAAATAACCTCTAAACTTTGACAAAACAAGCCAAAATAGTCCTTTAAGTACCTATCCTACAAAAAAATTACCAAATATCCTTCAACACACACACAAAAATAACTAACAAACTATGCCAAATTTTCTACATTACTAAAAATCTCTAAACCTTTAGACTAAAAATAAATGCCCCAAAGTTATAACAAAACTTTAAATAACTATCCAAACAAACAAATATCATCTCTATCATTTCTAAATTTTAAAAGTTACTTACACTTCCTGTTTACTTAAATAATATACCCACCCTTCTATAGTCTTTAATATAATTAAAAGTTTAATAATTATAAATATAGCTTTTCTTAAATATTTTAAAAATTTATTATATATAGAATCCTAAAGTCATAAAAAGAAAATAAACAAAATATTTTCTTTAATTTTATTAATTGCAAATAAACTAAATGTTGTAAGTATAATTCTTACTTAATAACTGTTTTATTATATATAATTTTACTATGTTAAAATTTAAAACTTTTTAATTAAACAAAAAAAGTGTGATGGGAATGTTTGTATGTATGCAGTGAATATAATTCTGTAAATAAAGGAACTGTTTTGGCCTGTGTGGAGCACCGTAGCAATAGACAAAAAAATCAGAGACAAGTAGAGGAGGGCAGAGTCAGACAGACCCCATCCAGCCGTCGAGGAAAAAGCATATAGGACTTAGGTACAGGCCATGGGCCACAGCCATGTGACAGATAGAGTAATAGAAATGGGTTACATTAAGATAAAAGAGCTAGCTAGCAATGTACCTAGGATGTAGGCTACACAAGATAAAATTAATATAAGCATCTGAGTCATTTTTGGGAGGTAAAAGCCACCGTGGACAATCTGAACTTCTGGCCCAGTCGGGGTCAGAAACCTTTACAACAGGCAAATGTTCAAAAATGGGCCCTATGGAAGAGGGGGTATAGCTTTTGACAAATCTACTGTATAATTGATTTATTTAGACTATCATCATGGTGTCAGTGGGCTGCCTGAAGTTTTGAATATATGAGAACCATTCCTTAGGAGCCTGTAAAGCCTGGTCCTGAACTTCCTGCTAATGTCAGCTTTCAGAAATAGATAGATAGCTTCTCCAAGGGTCACTGTGGGGTGAGCTCATTCAGGTGGTTCAGACGAAGGCAGCTGGGATGGTAAGGAAGACTTCTAAGGGCGTTGGAGACAGTGACCCAATGACAGCCTCTCTGCCTTCAGGCCAAGAAAAGCCTTGGACTGCCCTAGGTTCCTAGCACACTAGCTGCAATCCACCCATCTAGGTTTGTTCCTATGCTTACTGATACAAATCTTCTACTCTGGCCAATCCAGCATGCTGTTTCCAGTCCTGAGGACAAATCTTTCATTTGTTCCAGGAAGTTCCTCATTCAGAAGGTGTTTTCCTTCCCCTTCTTAGTCCCCCACTTATCCAGCCTTCCTCTGCACACAGTTCCAATTCACAGAAAACACTGCCATGAAGGGAAAGAGTGACATCGTGGGTTGCATTAAATCCAGGAATTTAGGTTCATCAAGTTACTGTTAAAATGGGAAAGACAAACAGTATAATCAGGGGACATATTGATGTACTTCTGTGCAAATAAGGGCTTGAATTCCGAACACACAGAGAACTCTCCCAACCTAGTAGGCAAAAGTGCAGGAGGATGTACAGCAGTGGAAAAATAGCAATCACTGTCAGTAAGAGTGAACACTGGTACAATCCTTTTATAAACCTTTTGGTAGTACTTATTAAAATTTTATGTATACATACTAATTGATTCCTTAGATATATACCTAAAACATCATACATGTATTACCTAAAGGTTTATATTAGAATGTTTATTCATACAACATCATTAGTAATGACTCCAAATTAGAAACAGCCATTTGTTGATCTATCATTGAGAATAAGCTATGGACTATTCATGAGGTGGAATACCATACAGCTGTGAAGAAGCAGTGAGTGCCATTCTATATAATGATATAAATATATTTTATAGATGTAACTGTGAGTCAGAGGGGTCAGACTCAAAAGAGTACAAGTGAAAATTCCTGTATGTAAAGTTAAACACACACACACACATACACACACACACACACACACACACACACACACACACACACACACACACACGAGCCCAGAAGTCAGTTTACTGGCTTCTTCTAGGACAGAGCAGAGAAGATGGTGATTGTGGAAGAAAGGTGGTCTTTCTCAGGACAGCGTATTTTCTTGTACTAAGTGGTGATAGGTAGTATTCATTTTGTTATGTGTATGAGTATTCCTTTAATCATGTGTTTGTTTATCATTTACTTATTTGTTTGTGTGTGTGTGATAGAGAGAGAAGAGAGAGAAAGCAGTGAGAGATAGGAAGAGAGGAGAGAGAGAGAGAGAGAGCACATGTAGAGGTCATAAAACAACTTGTTGGGGTCACTCTCTAGATTTCTTGATAGAAATCATGGGAATCTTTGGAATCAAACTCTGACAGTCAGTCTTGGTGGGAGGACCTTTTCCAGTTAAACTGTATCATCAGACTAAAATCTGAACGTTTTGGACATGTCGTACTAATCTAAAAGTCTCATATTTGGGGGCATTTTGAGTATTGGCTTACAGATACTCAGCCAGGCAAGTCTGTGCACATGATCTAAAGCTTGAAGAACTTCTAGATTGCAGTCCTTTGGATAAGGGGCACTCACTCTGCACCCACTGAGCCTTGTGTGTGTGTGTGTGATTTGTATACATTGTATAAGTCAAAAGAACATATGCACGGAAGTGTGAGAATCTCCCATGAGTGATTTCCCTTTTCGTATGTGTATTCATTAAAGGTGTTTTGAAAGTGACTGTATGCCAAGAGTTACTTTAAAATCCTGAAGATGAAGCAGTAGAAGATTAGGAGAAGTTATTGCTCTCTAGGAACGTACATTCTCATGGGGATGGAACAGCCACTCACTAACAAATACACAAAATATCAGGTTCTGGAAAGCGCTCAAGTAATATTAGAGGGCAAGAAAGCAGGGAAGTGGGGGAGGGGCGGGGTTAGAGCATCAGCTAACCCCACTTCTCATTTTGTATGAGAAGACTGAAGAAAACTTTTGATGAGGCAGTTGAATAAGAGCCTGAATGAGATGGAGGTGGGGGGAGGGAGGGAGGGCAAACTTAGGAAGGAAGCATGTGGGGAAGCACATTCCAAGCAGCAGAGAAGTGTGAAGACACAGTGTTAGGACCTGCAGCCTTCAAAGGAGGAAATTAGCCACATTCTTCGAACATCTGACTCTCTCCTTTGCCTTCTTATTCAAACCAAACCATGTCCTGTTTCGTGTCCCATTAACCTTCCCACTGCCCACCCCACCCTCACCCCACCAGACTCTTCACCGCTGTCTGGTCCATGACTTCTTAGCTCTGCATCTTCTCTGATTTGAATCATCTGACCATGCTGCTCCTCTGCCAGAAGAACCCAGCAGCTTCCTCCTATGCTCTGAGGCAGGCGCTGTGACCTCCACTCCTGTCTGGAGATACTTCTTCCTGCTTGGGCTTCATACTCCAAGTCACACAAAAATGCTTCTCTTCCCCTCATTTTGCCCAAGCCCCTGAAGCTCTGAGCCCAGGGACAGCAGGCTGCGGCTACTTCCCCTGCCTGCTCATTGTGACATTAGTTTTACCCCTCAGGGCTCGCCTTGGGAGTTGTTTTCATCTTGGAAGCTATCATCTCATCCTCTGAGCTTCATCAGGTGTCCAATGCACTGACAGCTTTTTCCCATCATTACCTCATTACATTCTTCTCTAATTGGCTATTAGTTTTCTGATCCCCGACTCTGCTCTAAGGGGCTGGACAGGCAGTACCTGTGTTAGTTTGCATTCTGGATACTTAGCACAGTTACTGGCCCTGAGAAATTGCTCAATAACTATTAAATGAATGAATATTAACCTGGATCTTTATGTTTTATAAGAACCTGGAAACCTATTAATGGCTGATGAGGATATTTTACATTCCAAACAACATAATTCACAAAAAGCAGAGTATTTTTATGCTTTTTTTTATTCTTGGTAGTTGTATGCTTCCTAAAATTTCAAGCACATAAATTACATCTCCCTTTGCTGAGTCACATGTAAAATTTCAGTTTATAGAACTTTGTATCTGAGGAAAACCAATTCAAACCTAGAGATTCACATGTCCTACCCTGGCTGCAGTACAATATCCTTCTGTGACTCATTTCTAGAACTTAGACTTAATTTCCAGAAAACTATTCTGGAAGTGTATTAGTTTTGCCAAGTTTTGGCAATCAGAGTGGATATTCTGTCCAATTTGTCACTGTCCCTTCATATAGAAATGGATGCTTTTCACATTCACATTCTCGAGCATGGCAGAAGCAAGACAGCAGGAGAAAGACGGTCTTTGTATTGAGTGAGAAATGAGTCTCTCAGTCACTGTAAATTAGAAGACTGGAGGATAGTTGAGTAGGGGCATAGAGACTTAATCCTGGTGTTGTAGAGCCAGCAAAGTCAATGTCTTTGGAAGTTCACCTTAACAGTTTAACTGGAGAGCTGTAGAGATGCATGCATCAGGGACTTTGCTCTTGGCCACCGTTTATTGAACAGCTGATATACTCAGATATCAAACTGCTTGATGTAAACTATATTATTTAATTTGGGATCCATGTCATCATCCCATCTTACAGATCAATTAAGTCTAAGGGAGGTTGTTAATTGTCCTGGGTCACCCAGCATTAGCTCCAGTGTTTCTGGATTGACTTTTCATTAGCTTCTACATCTTACATATTGAAAACATCCGAGCAAACTCATTCTGAAGCTATGTGCATTTTCCTTCTGGGTTATTGATGTAAATCACCAAAGCACCGTGCATTCATTGTCCTCCAGTGCCGTTTAAAGGTCAGGGGAGAAGGGCAAGGTGAATCCCATGGATCCAACAGAGCAGCTGAGCACGGGGGACACAGGACAGCTTATTTTACAGCAGACCACACTAAAATAGGCTCCCCTTAGCAGGAGTTCACTACTGAAGCATTTGGAAATGTGGGTGGGTCAGCACTATGTTCTGGGAAACCAGGATCCTGAGGTGCTGAGCAGGGACATCTGGCCATCCTCCCCTGCAGTGTCTCCAGCAGCTCAGGCCTCTGGGCTTAGAGCTCAAGGCTGAGGGTGTGTTTGCTTGGCTGTGGCTTTTCCTTCAGCTTCCCTCTCTGGGTGTCTTATTTCATGAGCTGAGCCTGCCACAGAGTTCTGCATCCTGCCTGCTTCAATCGGAGCCTCTGGCTTTTATTGCTGCCTCTGTAGCCAGATCTGAGCAAGGATTTGAAAACTGACACTGATTGGATACACATTTGGTGGAGGTGTTGGCTGGACACACAACTCACACCAATCCCCAGACCCAGATGAAATTGAAAGACACACCCTCCTGGGGGGGCTGCCTTTTTAAGGGAGGCTTCTCCCACTCCTCTCCACCCACACCTCTGCTGTTCGCTTAGCTCTTTCTGCTGAATATGGACATTCAAGCCTCCTTCCCTGCCCCTGCTCCCTAGACTGCCAGCTCTATTTCCTCTTCTCTCCCTGCCCTGAGGTAGACTACGGAGTGTTCTGTTTGAGGATGCAGATTCCCTTCCCAGTTACTGAGCTCCATCTCTGCTCCGAGGTGGCCCATTATATCCATGGCCTGGCTATGCCTTGGTACTCTCTCTCTTGTGCCTCCCTACCTTTTCTGTGGTGTTTCCTCTCTCATTCAACATCTTATCAAGATCTTACAAATAAACACAGCAACAGAGAAAGATTACATTTGTGACAACTCTTTCTCCACTGATTTGTTGTATTTCATAGATTTAATGGATTAGAATTACCAGCTAGAATATGAGTTTCTTAGAAGGGATGGAATTCCAGAGCATGTAAGAGACAAGACCTGCCCCCAGCACTTTAGAGAGCAGCCCAAATGCTGGGCTAAACCAGTCTCCTAGAGAAGTCATAAATCCAGGTTCCAAGAACCCCTCCATGGGCAAAACTGAAACTCTAGAGTCTCCCAAGGCCATCTGCTAACAACTGAAGTATCCCACATTTCTAATGAACGTAGGACTAGATCCACTTTAGAAAATAAGTCCGGGTAAGAGATTTGGTCTGACAACCCTGAATTCTAACACGGACTGCTTCTTATTAGAGCAGAAGAGGGGAGGCTTTTTGTTTGTTTTTGGTATATTTGTTTCTGCTGCCAAGGTGTGTTGTAATGTCAGGACTGTTTAATATGTATGAGCCTCTGCCATGTACAAGGGAGAATCAGAATTCGTCTGCTGTGAAATAAGATTGGTTCCAGTCATTTAAACAGCTCCAGTTGTAATAATAGTAGGCAAGATCTGATGCCAAGCACTGTTTTAAGGATTAACTCATTTAGTCCTGAGGCAGCTCCTACCAGACAGTACTGCTGTTAGCCTTCCACTTCTAGACTAGAAAGTTCTAGAAACCTTAGGCGAGAACATGTGCCAGCTTACTTACAATCACATAGACAGTCAAGACCAGAGTTGAGATTGAAGAGGATATAACTTGTTCTAAAGCCCTTATTTCAACCCCTGAATTAAGATATGTGATAGGGTTGGAGGATCAGATGGGCTGGGCTTGTACTTTCTCCCCCTAAGAGCTTGTCCTCATTGAAAAAGTGAAAACAACCACCCTTTGAAGATGTCCTCTTTGAGAGTGAAAAGAGAATCTGCTGGTTTGTTAGTCACTGATGTTTCTAGTTTGTCCATTTGTTTATCTGCCTGAGACTTGTCCTTCTTAGGACACATTGTTGATGCAATAGGATGCTGGCATCAACCAAGGAGAAAACTGAGAAGGAGCCGAGTCAGGAGGCAGGAGGATCAGGTGGAAGAGTTTGGTAGGAGAAGGTGTTCAAGAAGAGCCGAGGGCATCCCAGTAGCCATCCAGCTAGATGCTCTGTCAGGCCCTGAGTGAGCGGTCCTCTGCTGCTCTTGTGTGCATACATGAGGCTGGTCAGGCATCAGAGATGGCACTGTTGATGCTCACTTAATTCTGCTTTATTCCTGGATGTTGCTCCTACCTCCCAATATCACCCATGAAAGAACGGGGTTTACTCTCTTCCAAAGACCTGACTCCAGTAGTTGCCCAAAGTGATGGTTTTGAAGACTCCATAGTTATTGCTGTTGGGGAATTGTGTAAAGGTGACTGTGGTTCTGTGATCTGGTTTCTAAAACCATCCATCTGGCTGTTGTATTCTGTCATACTGCTCTCTGTATTACCTTAAACTGTATTTCTCTTGTTTGTTTCAACTTTCTTACTATAAAAATTACTAATTAAGTCTATAAGTGCCATCAGTTTCATGAAGGTAAAAACCCAGCTTTAAGCCAGGCTAGGTGGCACAGGCCTGTTTTCCTATCTACTTACAAGGCAGAGGATCAAAACATTAAAGGCTTCCTGGGCAGAAGGGTAAATTCAAGGCCAACCTGGGTCACTTAATAAGATACAGTCTGAAAATCTGAAGCATAATGAAAAATTGTTGTGGGTGTTCAAGGGTGGTATGCTTGTCTACCCTAAACAAAGCTCCCAACCTCCAGTACTGGGGAGAGAGAGGGGGAGAGGAGGGAGGGAGGGAGGGGGGAAGAGGGGGAGAGGAGGGAGGGAGGGAGGGGGGAAGAGGGAAGGAAGAAGAACAGAAATTTCATAAACCACACATAAAACAATAGAGTCAAATTTCACCTCTAAAATTCTTCAGTGTAAATGCTGCGAGTTTGGGATCTGCAAACAAGGTTTGGACAAGCCTTAGAAACAGCTGTAACCCCTCAGCCCCTGTTCTCAGCTAACCAGGTGATTTGAAGCTGTTAGGAGAGTGACATCCTGCAAGAGCCTTAACTTAAGTTTGGATGCTCTCTTTGCAAACAAACATCGCTCCTCAGGAGAGTACTCTCCACCCACAGGCCATCATAGTGGCTGTAGGCATGACTTTGCCCTGAGCCCATCCATTACCAGTTCTCTCCTTCTGTAAGATTTTAACCACGTGACTGACCTTGTATCCTTTCTTTAGTCTCAGCCTACATCTCACTTGACACTCTACATGATATTCTGGTTTTTACTAAAACATTAATTAGTCACTCTTCTCATGCCTGGAGCTTCTACCCTGGCTCAGGTCACTGTGAGCAACATGCCTACCCGGCCTAACCCTAACCCAGCACTCTTTTACACAGCACATCCCCTTTCAGAGAGCTGGAACAAGAACATCATGCAGTTTATCTGTAGATCCATGCCTGGAGTAGTTTTCTTCGTAGGAAGGCTGGGACTCTAGAAAAGATTTGGGCTTTCAGAGTTTTAATCACATAATTCAGTTAAGCATCTACAATGTACAGGTAAACTTCTATACAAGAAGTATTTGCCCAGAAGCATAAGTGTGTAATAATTCTGTTATCAAACATGTTAAAAATGCACATTCTAACCAAAATTCTTGAAGAAATGAAACTTGAGACCTCTACCACAGGGATTCGGCATGATGGCGATGCATAGGAAGGACTATCGTAGAGAAGATGCTGAGGTGTTATCTGAGGTTATGAAGCACCTCCAGGACACCCTGGAGAACAAGACATGCACAGCTCATGCCATCAAACTGCCTCTATCTGGTGTTAAGGACAGAGAAGGAAACCTTATGCTGTGCTAGTAAGCTAATGTGTTCTCTTCTGTGGTTGGTCACTCATTCTGGGGCAGTGAGAAGAAACCAGAGAAGCACTGAGTGGTGTGGATTTGTGTTTCAATAGCATTCTGCACCCTGATGAATCATTTAGGGTTCAGGGAGATGAGGTACTGGGAAAAGAACCTGAAATACAGAGGCAATTTATCCATGTGTTTGCGGATGAACCAAGATTCAGAGAAGGTCTCATTATTTTAGGATGTTGAATGGCATCATTATGGGTGGCTCCTCTTCACTGTTCTTACATGGTGGAGCAGGTGAGGGGTGCTCTATAGGGTCTCATTTTTTATTTTCTTTTAAGTTTTTCAGATAAGGTCTCACAGTGAAATCCAGGTTGACTTCCACTTCAGGCTTATAGATGTGAGTTCCCATCCCTAGCTTTGGAGTCTTTTGAAATAGGAGTAATGGGAGTACTTTTATAAAGGTATCAAATAATCTCTGTCACTATGGGGTAACTTATCCCATGCTCCATCCAATGCCATCCATCACCCAAGGGGGCTAGGATTTCATCGTGACCTTCAGAGTCACCCCAGCATTCAGCACTGTCTATGAGACCTCTAAACAGCCATGGACCAGTTAGCATGATGAGTTTACAACATGCTCTCTGTGGTGAACCAAATGGTGTAGTTTTAGCATCTGCATCTAGGTCTGCGGCAGCCCCCTGAAGATGTGCCCTGAGGCACAGCTCTAAGAGAGCAAGTCTCAAATTCCAATGCTTTTTATTTATTTATTTTTGAAGCCTCATTTTTTACCCATGTATCCCCTTGTTCAAACTCCCTCCCCCTTCTCCCCCCGTCCCTCCCAGTCACTCTCTCTTCTCCCTATCTCCTTATCTCCTCCCCAGCAAGGGGAGGAGGTCCCAAGGTCCCAAGGTGGCTTAGTTCAGCATCCACTCAAGGCAAGTCCAATTTCCTCATCCCAATATCAAGACTGGGTTAGGTGTTCCTCTGGAGGGAATGGGCTCCAAGGTGCCGATCCAAGGTGCTTTGGATTCCAATCCTTTCAGCAGGCTTACCTCTCTTTTCTGTTTGACTACAGCTTGCTCTACTTTGAAGATGCCTTCAGGGTCCAGAGGGAGCCATTATTTAGCCTTGTTTCCTTGGAGATCTTTGGCTGCACTTTTGTTGTTTCTCCCAGAGGTGAGAGGCGGTGGTTCCCTCTGCCTCAGGCTTGGCCAGCTCCCCCCTGCTGAGTTCAGATCTCAAATCTGACTCCAGCCAGAGTTTCCTCTTTGTCCCAGAGTGACCTGCAGGCAGCCCAGCAGACCAACTCTTAGCAGCCTTTACCATTGGTGATTTTCATTCCAAACAGGAGCCAATGGGTTTCTGAAAGGAACTGTGGGTGTCTCTTACCATCTCTGTTCTGGCCTGGGTCTGGCAGAGATTTCCTCTGTGGACTGGGTGAGGAGTGTTGCTGAAACCAGGCTGTCCTGGTGCTTTGTGATGTGTAAAGGAATCAAAGCTCTTATTGCTGGTAGATGGCATGAGCCTGGGCTGGATAGGAACCACATCCCTCCTGATCTTGAGTTGACTCTGCTAAGCTACAGTGGGCCCTATACAGTATTTGGAAATGTGACTGACAGTATGTAGAGCATTAACAACCTTGATCAGAGAAGTTTCTTTTTCTTTCTTTTTTTTTTTTTCTTGTGAGCTGTTGGCTTAAGCTTTTTATTATTATTTTTTCCTTCTTCTTTATTTTGTATTTAACAAAAAAAAGTAACATGAATTTAAAATGAGGAAAAGTTAACAATAACTATGAACAGGATAAGAATCATAAGCATGACATATCAAGGGTGGTAATGCAAATAAGATTGCTACACATATATTTACTATGTGTTCAGCTTTCCCTCTGAAATTTTTTTTCCCATCCCTGTATATCCTCATTCAAGGTCCCTTCCCCCTCCCAA